>VCII01000624.1:600000-770000 GCA_006030095.1 Triplophysa siluroides | reverse complement strand
TTCGTTCATAAATGGCTCTTATGTATCTGGCTACTTCTGTCTCTTTTATACAAACCAGGACACATGAGCACAGCTACATCAGGGTAGGTGGGATACTATAACAACATTGGACACATTGTTATACTATTCCACCCACCTTAATGAGGATCCTTTGGGAGTGGCGATGCCGTAGCCCTTGGAGTCCAGGTTCCCTCCGACCTTCATGGTGTCGCAGGGTTTGCGCTGTTCAATGTACTCGTTCATGGTGGACTCCAGCAGGTAAGCATACTTCCCCTTGGACTTCCTCACCCGCATCACACCTTCCGCTGTTGTCTTGACAAATACAGAGGGCTCTGCACTTTTCATGTAAGTCCACATTTTATCGAAAAGAGCAATTTTGGAACGCTGAAGAAATAAGGGAAAGAAATGCATTAATAATTTAAAAAAATCTATAACCAATAAACAAGTTATGTTATACAGTGGCAATGGAAACAAATGCTTCCAATTTACTGTTACTGTAGGCTGCAATCTATGTTAACTTAGCTTCGGCATATAATATAAGAGTGTGGCTTTTATAAATGCAGTCCATTAGTTCGGTTTAAAACAGTCATGAATAAAAAAAGAATGCATTTAAAAATGACATTAAGAGCAAATGTGAGTAAAGTGTAAGACAAAGTTTCTGGGCTTTCAACTGTGGATCATTTTCATATTATTAAAATAACATGCACATGAATATCAGGCATATGAAATATATCTTTTATATACATTATTTATGTATGACTTACCCTGAAAAACTCCTTTGTTGAGCCAGAATCCAAAGTTCCATAAGCAATCTCTGTTTGCTTTGCTAAATCTTCTGCACTTTCAATTGGAGACACCATCCGCTCCACTGTCAGGAAGGCAGCCAAGTTAGCCGTGTAGGATGAAATTATGATCAGCGTGAAAAACCACCAGACTCCGCCGACTATCCGGCCAGAAAGAGACCTAGTGAGAAATTGTCAAGTGAAATGCATTAGACATGACAGGAACATAGCCAAGTTTTATAACACACTATATACATTTTAAAAGTAAAATATGTTAAATGTAAAATGCGTTAAATATGTAAAAAGGACAAAGACATATGTATAAAATGTATGTTTTTTAAATATTTTATATGATCAACATTTTGGTGGTTCTCATTTCTATTTCTTGTATTATATCTTAATATAATAAATATCTCAAATACATATATTAATGTGAAATAATTTATTTTACTGTATGTTCATTTGTAAATGATGCTAGATAGGCCTACAATTTGATGCGTAATGAAACTGAAACTGTAATGTTTTAAATTCCCCAACATTATTACTTTAAAGGTAATATTTTTTTTTATAAACGTAAATGTATCTGATTATTCATAATGAATAAATCATATCTTAGGCTAAAGTATATAAGACTCGGGATGCAATATAGGCTAGACATCGACTGTAAAATAGAGGCTAGCGTTCTTCAGTTGGCTTTTACTTATACATTACACATTTGACTTGCCTTAATAAAACCCACATTTATTGAAGAAAAGGCATGTTAAAACATATGAAGAAGTTACAGTACATATTAAACACAAACCTTGGTGAGATATCACAGCCTTGTCTCATAAAAGCTCCAAGCGAGAACCATAGGCTGTTGAAAATCCCAAACTCATTGGTCGACTCGTTGGTCTGAATCTGTCCGTCTTCATATTCCTCTGTGTGCCACTCGTATGGGCTGAAGCGGCTGACCAGGAAGAGCACCACGCTAACGCCGATGTAGGCAAACACAATACACATCCAAATCTCATAAGCCAGAGGGTCCAGGAAGGAGAACACACCAGGCTTAGACTTCTGAGGCTTTTTGATCATGATGGAGATGCCCAGACTCATGAATGGTTTTGAGAAGTCAATGACTTCTTCTCTGACTAAGGTGATAGTCAGTGGAGCCACTGCTATGTCCGCTTTCTAAAATGAAAGAGATTGAATTGAACTACTTAGTGTTTAAAACTACCATTAAAGCTACTTTTCGAGTTTCATGTTTTTCTTACCCCATAAACAAGCTCTCCAACCATTCCATTCCAAATCTTTGTCTCTGCATCTCTTGCTCCGTATTTGCCATCTCCAACTATTTTTAGCTGATACTTGAACCCACAATGCTTTGCAATTTCAGCTGCCAAGTCAACACAGTAACCCTCATATCTTTCATTATCCATAAAAAGATCAGCGTTCTTCTTCATCATTACATATGGTGCTTCCTGAAAGAGACAACAGGAAACGGTTTGTCAAAGACCACAGATTTCAACAGTTTACAGTCCAAACCTCAGGTGAGACTTACTAGAATGGTTGTGACGATCACAGTCTTGTTTTCCAGTCCCATTGTATCATTTGGGGGAAGAGATCAGACTTTGTCACAACCATTTTATCAACTTCATTCCAATAGCCAATCTGAGACAGACATAGAATTGAAAGTCATTTGTAACATTTAAAGTAATCATTGCAAATTGGTAAAGGTTTTTTACTTAAATGAGTCTTACCTTAGCTGCACCATTGCTTTTCAGTTCCATGACGTTGACAGTGTAATTTACCCTCTTTCCATATTGGTCAAACTGAATGTTCCCAGTAAGACCTTCAACTCTCACCTGCATCAAAGGAAACTTTTCAGATGTTTTCCTTTTTTTTTGGAAAGTGTTTATTAATTTAAAGGATCTACTTGTGCTTAATCATAGGCTGTGTTGGCATGGAGACTCATCACCTGTTTAAGGGCTCGTTCTATCTCCACCCCTTGTGCCCACGGAACAGCAGGATTGGCCAGACAGTCTCCGTTGTTTGCTCTACGGGAGATGTCAATTCGCTGCTTGTGCAGGTAGCGGAAGGCCTCGGTCATCACTTGAACTGCATCATAGGTCAGTGCTGAGGTATACTGGACAGAGAAAAGGAAATAGTTAAATATTAAAATAGCATTTTAATTTGAAATAAATTGTCTACACCATACAGGATGTTCAATGGAATTTGACAAAGCATAAAATTACATGATGTATTTTCTATTATTTCCTAATGTGCAGAATTCATTTTTCTTAACCAATTAGATGTTTTGACGATGTGGAAACAATTAACACTCATCCAAATATCTTAAGCTTGCAGAACACCACTAAATGTGTCTACCAAATTTTAGTGTGGACGGGCGTAAGATTGATCAACTTTTGTCTCTGTGAATTAAGCACCCACCTAGTCTTAGTGAACTGGTGAGACATTTTAATCTTGTGTGGAAAATGAGTCGCACACTTTTTCTAAAATGGTAAAGGCTCTTAAATAGGGGTGTGGCGAGACACTTATCTCACGAGACGAGACGAGATTTATAAAAAAAACCTCAATTATGAAATATATAAGGGACATTTCTATTTTATTCCCCTTAACACAAAATATAAAAAATGTAGGCATTATAAAATGAACTTTAGCTATGGAACACATTCAACTTCTATTTTAATGAATTATATTATGCAGTAATAAACTATATGTAAACACTGCAAAATGTTTTGTCACAAACTCAAATGACAGACTAGTGCTTGTGCGCGAGGTGCTGCAGACGCGAGAGACACGAGCGAACGTTGAAACCCGTCCATCTACCACGTGTTTACATAGAAAAACGGTGGGACAGTAGCACCTTTGTCATTGAATGGCCGGGCCGGTCACTATAGCTCACAGGACGCACATAATTTGTGCAGTTATTAGCGCGTTCTGTAGAGTACTGAAAACAGGTCGCACCACAACAAAATGTGCATTCACACAAATGCTCCCAAATATATTTTGAGGTCGCACAGGTTAAATTTAGGGAGCATATGCGACTAAAATGGTTGCAATTTTGAGACCAGCACTCCATCATGCCAATTGCGTAAGGAAATTGTGTTCTCGCGAGACCAGTCGGACCACCACGAGATCTCGTCACACCCCTACTTTTGAATGAAGGATATTTGTGTTCATGTAGTTATGACCTGGAGATTTCTTTTAATCATATTCAGTAAAACTGTCTCAATTTAAAGAGCATAGACACAGTGTTCTTACTCTTATCTTGCTGTCTGCTCCAGGATACTCTTTCTCCTCTAGAGCTTCCCAGCGCTGGTCAAATTTGGACACCAGGGGTTCATCAAAATCCACAATTTGAAAGCCTGACACATTGGCTCCACCGTATTGGATTTTTGAAAGATCTCCATCCACGAATCCCTGAAAATAAGATGGTTTTCTCAGCATCATCATGTCCTTATCAAAAGGTTGTGTCTTTAGCTTTTGTCTTTTGATGTGTAAATTATTTAGCATTTAAAGAAAGATAAGAACTGCACACAGACAATTGGTTACTCTTTATTACTATACATTTTAAGGTAACTTACTAGATTTGCTATGATGTAGTGATATCCCTTCACATGCCTGCCAATAGTTATCACCTGAACAAAAAGAGAAAAGTGCATTAAAGGAGCAATGTGGAGGCTTTAGCGGCAGTGGTGAGGTTGCGAATTGCAACAACAGTTATCTCCAACCCTCTCTTTCGATTTACTATGGCAACTGACACAGGACAAACATGTTGTCAAGGTTTCGCTTCTTTGCCGAAGGAGATAACGTATTCAGGAAATGCGCTCTGTAGAGTAGTTTGTCTGTTTAGGGCTACTGTAGAAACAACATGGCGAATTCCACGTAAGGGGACCCGTGGTGTATGTAGATAGAAATAGCTCATTCTAAGGTATAAAAAAACATAACACTTCAATATGTAAGGTCTTTATACACATCTGAAGACAAAGTTATGTATGTTATATAGATTTTTTGTCAATAGATCCTACAAGAAATTACACATGGACCTTTAAATCATTGGGTATCATATCAAATTAAATTACAGCTAATCCCTTACAATAAGATGTAACAATAAGATATGTTCTTCACACACTAAAACAATGAAATAAAATAATAAAATAGAAGAAGTCTGAGAGGTTAGAGTGTGGCTAATGGCAAAGTACTGATGTGTATAGATAGAGTTATATCATAGAGCCCAGATATAGAGCTATATTATAGAGCTTCATTGATTCTGGTGGTTGGTTAAACACACTTGTGCAGGTCTTAAATAAAAATCAATAGCCCTTCTCTGAGGGCACAGAAAGCGTGAATGAAAAGCCCATCTGATGAGGAATTTTCTGCACACTAATGGCCGTCTGTTTGTGAAGTCTAATGATTTATTGTTGTGGTGCTCTTAAAATGCTTTTAGTTCCTTTATTATTCATTTATTTAATTAGTATATGGACTTTCATGTAGAGTCATATAAAGACAAATACATTTCTTTTAATTCCTTGTGAATGTCAAATAGGGCAAGGAAAACAAAGACCGAATGTGTTACATAGGTCTCTGCACATGTTTGATATTTATACTGTACCTGCTCCATGATGTCTTTAACCTTGTCCTGTTCGCAGTCAAGAATGACCCTCCGCTCCTTTTTGTTTTCTAGGTCTTGAAAGAGCGAGCGATATGCCTCATCCTTTCTCTCGTCCTTCATATTTCCCACATTGATGGCAGTCACCTGCCATTTCTTCTCTGCTGCTGTGTCCAGCACAACTTGAAGAGTGGTGAGTCCTGATTGAGAAAAAGAGACAAACTGGGTTTTGGGAAGATGCTTAAATTCATTTGAGAATTAAGTTCAATCTACGTATGTTTTTCTGCCTGTGATATAAGAATCCAGTATGTTTTGACATGACGGTAGAAATAGATTCACAATGTCTGTAAATATGTCAATTTTCACAATGCTTTTCCTCGTGTGTTTTGCCCTATATGTGAACTAACGAAAAACTCATATTAATGTGCGCATCTTCCTTGCAATGTAAATGTAGACCAGTTTCTTTCAACCAGGAGGCTGTGAACCTGGACAGACATTTAAGAGGGCCTCAAAAAAAGTTCAAATGAGATAAAACAAGCATTGAAAATGCAAAACAACTAAAAATCAAGATATTTATTAATGTTTTTTAATGAGTATAAATCTATGGGTGTGAAAAAGGTTTGAGTACCACAATGTTGAAGTATTCCAGCAAAGAAATGAAAATAAATCCAAAATACATCGAGGGTTGACTACTAAAGAGTTAATGATATCAAGGGACCTATAGTCATTAATTTTACAGCACACTTCAAAATCACATCTGAATCTAGGAGTACCTTATATGTCATATGAATGTTGTGATATATGTTGATGAGATATGTAATTTTTTCTTGCCATGTCAATGTCTAAATGTTGCATTAAGAAGCTAATGAAGAATAATCAAATGAAATAATCAAAACTGATCTTGGGTTTATTCATATTGCTGATATTTGAATGCAAAGCAACTTACAGTAAATTTAGGAAAATTCTGTAACACACAAAAGTACCTCTGTAACTTTAAAAGAGAAAAATCAATGAATGTGTTATACTTACTGGATATGGTCATGTAAACATTTTAAATCAAACTTAACCTAAAATTTAAGTCAAAAGTCAGCAAACACTTAGATTTCTAAAATAAATATGATTTAATAAAATGTTATATTTAAATAGATTTTAATAATAATATTATTTTAGAATCATGATTATAGAACAAAATCGTGCTAGAGAATAACAGCCATGGTTCAATAGCTGTCTGTTACTCTCCAGTCATTCCTCACTTAACTGATCTGTATCATCTGTATTGCATTATCTCATTGTCGTTCTATAAGCGTGGTGTTGCTGGATCTTGGTACAGACGTGTTAGGCTGATTTAATTAGCCATTCCAATTACGCACAGGTTAAGGATGAGTCTCACAGTGGGGCAGAATTAGTCTTTATCTGAGTTCCCAGCCAACCCTTTATTGATTATATGAAGAAAAACACTTTAGAACAATTTAGAAGAAAGACACTAAGAGATGCTAGAAAACTAATGGAAGATGAGAAATGAGGCCAGTTTTAAAATAATTTAAAATAAATTACTATGCATACAAACATTAGTTACAATTTTAGTATTCATTTTAGTGTTTTAAATAACTTCCTTCAGACCTAGAATGATTTTATAAGAGATACACCTCCCAAGGTGAATAATCATATTTCTGTTGTCATCCATATTATATCCATCCAACGCATACGCTGACCCAAAGTTAACTGTATTTGGTTATAATATAACAATCTATTTTAGATTTAATTTATACTGTATCAATATTTATATTATTATTTTGTTGTATATTAATTGTATTAAATTACATTATAAATACTCAACAGTTATTTTGTCTTTGTCTACCGAAAGTTTGGGCCACATAGCGTTTATGTTTTTACGGCTGAAACAGTCTATAAATGTGTGTAAGTGTTACTCGGTGTTCCTTGTCCCGTGTATTTCAGGACCACGGACAGCGACACTTTGGATCCCCGTGCGCAGCAGGCAGGATGACAGAACAACCCTCAGACCCTAAGTCACTCATCAGCATCCGGTGCAAAAGAGATGTTGGCATCTTGGTCAGGCAGGTAGTGAAGAGAGTTACTGTTTTGAAAAAGCAACTAAACCTGTCATCTGCTCGCTGTGTAAAAAGTTCATCACTGAACGAAGGACTAAACTTGAAATCTGCACTCCTTAACACGGCAGCTAGATCTTTAATGCAAATCCAGAAAATAGATCATATAGCCTAACTGCTGTACTGCCCTCTTTGTATTTGCTACAGACAAATTCTTTGTTTAGTCAATAAAGAGTTCTCTGCCTCAAAATGTTTTATTTTGCTTTTCACAGGCTAGTGTAGAGTCTAAGATATTCCAGAGTTGATTTCTAATTTGCTTGTAAGTTTTACTAGAATCATGCTCAAATTTTTGAGTGAATTTTTGTGAGGCACTTTGGGTCAACGTCTATTGTTGTAAATGTGCTTCATAAAAAACGGACTATACAAACACCTTATATCAGCACTACTGCCACTGGTCACTTTAACTTCCACTCTCTCTGATTTAAAAAAATAAAAGCCTTTCTGGGGTTATAAATAATAGATTTGACTCATGCTGTGGTGAACAATTTTGGAGTTGCAAAAACTTTTATTAAACTTTTATTAAACTTTTATTAACTTTTAAAAAACTATCTGCAACTTCTTCATTAATGCTTATCCATCAACAGCTTCACTGAAACATGTAAAACAATCCACACTCTTAAAAATAAAAGTAAATGGAAGATTCTTATATGCCTTTTACAAAAAAGGTGATACAAATGTTTTTCACAGCGACGCCAGACAAAGCAATGCATTTAAGTCGAAAGTTTTTGAAAGAACCACAAGGTTCTTTAGATGTTAAAGGTTCTTTATGGAACCAAAAAACATTCTTATATGGCAAACCTTTATTTTTAAAGTTGTATACATCAAAATGTTCATGCATCTCTAGTTTTAAAGACGATGCAGGTCATTGTGATGTTCTAAGTACGCATTTGTTTTCTGTTTTGTTTTACCGATCCCTCTAGAAAATACTGTATCCTAGAGAGTGTGCATCCTAAAATGTGCCCTCAATATGCTGTGCATTTTGCATAGACGTGCTACAGTCAGATGGCGCAAGGTTTGCATTTATGTCTGATCTTGCCAGTGGTCCTGCTCTCACACTGTAACATTTACACATTAGTAACATACACATTACAATGGTTGCCATGGGGATGCAGTGTCTATGTGACCTAATTCAAATTATAGATGATGAAAAGTGCACCTGGACGCACACACTTCTACTCCCACACATGCAATCACAAGATTTTGAAATAAATAGCATATATAACTCCCAACATAAAAGTTGGAACAGTCGCAAAAGCACAGATACATAAAAACACGCGCAAAGAGGATTTTTAAAGCGAACACTGGTTTTACATAATTAATATACATAAATAATAAATGACACACATTGTGTGCCTTTTGATATTTTTCACAGGGAAGAAAAATGTAGCAACTTCACAGTTCATAAAACGTCTCTATTACACACTTGTATGTAAGACTTGACACCATAGTCCATAGAGAGCCACATCAAGCCTTCTCATTTGTGTCTCATAGCACTCAACCCCCGCAACCATTCAAAGAAACCGAGTGGGGGTGACATAGAATAAAATGAGCGAGCGCATAGAATGGGGGAGCAAAAAGAGAGAAAAGCTTGAGGCAAATAGGAGGCTGAGAAACAAACCCAGTGAGTTCAACAAACACACAGAATGAAGCTTTAATAACACTGTAGTCCAAAGAACCCTGCCCACTCCAGCTAAATCTGCTTTATATTGTTGATATTACTCATGACAGTTTCTACTCTTTGGAAAACATCCTTAAGGTGTAATCTTTCCAAAATTCAGCCAGGATCATCATCGGAGAGAGACAACTGTTAACATTTCAGGCCCTAGTCATTGGCCCTGGGGGCCCAATAATAAAGATTTTGCCCTTGGTGCCATGAATTCTAGCGGCGGCCCTACATTCAATCATGCTCAACCAGTCCCTTCCGCATTACCCTTAATACACATAAACTCTAAGACATTACACTCCTGTTTATTTTCAAATGCTAGAGAGACACTTTTGTTCCAAAAGAGCTATGCAATACAGTGCCTTACCTCTGTCGCTGTCGTAAAGATAGGCGAATTTGTCCCATTTGTAGTATTCGATAAGACTCAGGAGAGGTCCTTTAATGTCCGGCCGCATCTGAATGATAAACTGCTGATTTCCATCCAGAGGAAAACTGGGTGTGATGAAGGAAACGTGAAGTGTCCCGCAGAACGATGTTATTGTGTTCACCGACTTCTTGTCATAAAATCCAAAAATAGCATAGACTCCCCTTGAGAACTGAGAACAGACTGAGAAAGAGAAGAGAATCGGTTAGAATCTGATCAAAAGTAGCAGGTGTTGTGTCATGAAAAATTTTACAGAACACAATCTCACAGGTCCTACTTAAACTAAAAATTGATTGAAAAAAAAATGTCATCTTCAAGGCATAAATTGCGTAAAAAAATAACTGAACCACTATATATTTAAACACGACGACAGTTTGTATTTATGTTTCATCTACAAGGTTATTTAAAAAATAATAAAAAATGAATGCAGTTGGTTCTAGCAGATGCTTCCATTGACCCTTTACAAAAGACGATCTGTGGTTTTGACACATGTCATACAATACAATTTTTATAAACCTTCTGTTACCACAGCAACATGACACCAGGACAATGGATTGCAACAGTTTGCCTTATGTTCCTGAGATGATACTCAACATAGGCTAACTGGGCCACATCTATAACAATGACCATCTGGCTGTAAGCCATTGGAATTTTTTCCTACATTTTCCATCCCCCCGTCTCCTCCACCACCACAGCTCTATTTTCGTTGCCCCCCCCCCAACTTGAACTGTTACTATTTCCCTAGACAGTCGCATATGTATAGTCTGTACATAATGAAAGCCTCTCCATAGCTTGTGAGAGCAACACCACTGTCCATCCATTCTCTGTCATAGATCATAAGCACGCAGCTGGTCTTAGATCTGTCCTTAATGAGTATGTTACCTAGCACTAGTAATTAGTAGAAAGACTAGGCCAAGATAAGTAGTTCTATACCCCTTATGACTGTTAAAATGTTCTTATCTCCAACTAGTTTCCACCTTTCTATTGATTTAGTAATCAAAAGGGCAAGAAGAGGTCAGTTCATCTGATAGGTCAGGCCAGGTCATCTGGTGAATGGATGATGAATCAAAATGTGCCAACTGCCAATTGATTGGCCACTGCTGACACGACCAAGACTGCAAAATGTTCTTTCTTAAAGGAACAGTTCACCCCAAAATAAAAATGCTGTCATCATTTGCTCACCCTTGAGTTCTTAGATAAAGTTACAGTATTTGGAAGAATGCTTGTAACGAAACATTTCCTGCCACCATTGACGTAGTAGGAACATTTTTAATGGTAGTCAAAAGTGCCCCAGAACGGTTTGCTTTCCTACATTCTTTAAAATATTTTCTTTTGTGTTTATAAAACAACTATTCCTACTATGGAAGTCAATAGTGGCCAAGAACTGTTTGGTTACAAGCATTCTTCCAAATATCATTCTCTGTGTTCATCGGAACAAAGAAATTTGTACAGATTTGGAACAACTTGAGGGCGAGTAAGTAAAGACAGAATTTTTATTTTTGCTTGAACTTTTCCTTTAAATATCTTAAAATACAATGCTATTTTTATCTACAAGACGCGCTTTTAGTTTTTTTTATCTACCCTCTGGATAAATTCATTTTAATCAGAAATAATTGGTGACTTTATAATGTAGTAATAAACCGTTTTTTTTCATATTACCAGCTGTATTTGAAGAAAACCGATAAGAATAAGGTTGTAGGTTAGATAAAGAATTGCCTTGCCACAAGCTATTACTGTATAAAAATAAGGGTACTGTAGCCAATTACTGTTTGCAGTCAACCTCAAAAGAATCTGAAGCCTCGATTTAAGCTATAAGTCAGTACCTAAATCTTTTCAAATGTCTTTCTACCGCTTTTTTCTGTGTTGAGGCAAAACATTATGTTTGATAATCTCTTTGTCTTAGTATGTGTTATGTAATGGGAAATAAACACATATTGAAACTGCGTTTAAAAGGTTTGTATGCGGGCCCAATCAGCCAAGTGTGGAAGAACAGCAAATGCACGTCTTATTAAAGTATTTTAATCAAGAGCAAGACTGCCAACATGTACGGAGAGACTCGAGAAGCCATTAATGACACGGTCACATATGACTGCTTTCCATTGGCACAGAGTCATTAGCATACAGTGACAACCGTAACAAGTGGAGTGTGTGGGTAAATTACTTCATGTTGTTAATAGCTAATGCCTCAGAGCTCAACTTATTTATTTAATTTCTAGTCATTATGACTTTTACATTTAATGGAACTTGCACAAAAGACTGATCTATTTTATAGGCTATAGACGTTACATAATCTCCTTTTTCTCCTAGCGCTTTGCTCAGCTCAGTGTACAAAAGTAAATGTTTAAGTGCATCCTCTCTTACAGTGATAGATCACCCAAATCTTGAAATTCTGATGTTGTTTACTTATTCAAACGGATGAAAGAAAATAACCCAGGTTTGGAACAGCAGGAGGCATAGTAAATAATAATATCATTTCAATTTTTGGTTAAACTATATGCCAAAATTTGTGTATGGACAGATGAGGAATATTTAAAAAAACACTATAAATGTTTTACTATTTCTATACGTTTTAAGTAAAATTATCATTTTTGTTTCATTCTGTGAGCTAGTGACAACATTTCTCCCAAATTCAAAGTGAAAACATTGTCTTTTATTTGTATTTATTTGCAGAAATTCAAACTGGTCTGTATAACGTTGTTAATGTTGGCAGATCTTGGATACAGCAAAGAAAAGAGGTTCATCTTCAAGTGTAAAAAACACATACAAATATTTAACATGAATTTTTGGATCAGTAGAGAAATTAATATATCATCGAAAATATATCATATCTTTCAAAACCTTGTATGTCCAAATTCAGTGTTTTTCAGGAAATTAATTAAATTATTAAATACTTTATTGTCAAAGTTGACAAGCACATTAATACTTTTTATTGTTTAGAATTTTGCAAAACCCATTGACAAACATAAAGGGTGAATAATAAGTATTAATTATGGCAAAAAAAAATCACAAATGGATATACATTTTCAGAAGGACAGCAGCAATATGATGGAATAGAATAAGCATAAATTGCGTCTTTGCAGTCTTTCACATTGCTGTTGGGTGACTTTGTCATTTCTGAGTTTTTTTTCTGTTTAAATTAAACATACACTGGACTGAACTTGCCACAATACATTAGAAAAAACAAAAATAGAGTCTCTTAGCTGTTTATACTCTATATGAACAATACTTATATTTAAATAAGTTACATTTCAAACAATGCGTATAAACTACTTTAAAAAAAAACTTACGACAATATTGACTATTTTACTGGTTAGTTCTTGTATTTTAAAATCCCAAAAGGAACCCCAAAGGAAGTATGTCTTGTCCATGACATGAGATCACGATGTCCCAACCCCTCATTTAAAGCTTTGTATTGGCAAATACTCGCCCACTAGACCTGACTCTAGTGCTGATATTAAATATGTCCTCGTGTAATGAAAACGAGATAACCTTCAGAGAGAGGGAGAGAGAGACAGAGAAACGCCTGTAGTATATTTAGCTGTCCTCATTAGTTGGCCTTATTTTCTTGTCTCTGACACAGTCTGTTCTATAGGACTTCCATTTCTGGACTTGATCAAGTCCCCTGCTTTCAAACCCTGTTCCTTGATGGACACGTAAGCTGGCTAAGCAAATACATTTGACACATGAACTTTATATATATTATAATCAATGAACAGCATTTCCCAGCTTTTATGTTGCGTCACTCATCTATGACCATCTGCTATTTCAGACACGTAAGCTGCATACTGTATGTGCATGAATACAGGTCCAAGAATAAAGCTATATGTCGTCATAGTCATTAGTGTTTGTTTACTTATCTTATCACCGTTTGTTTATATTGACAGAGAGTGCGCAGTAAGTGTAATTAAAAAAAACATTTTCAGCACGATTATTTCTGTTGTTGTTTCTTCTCCTCCTTTCCTGTGTTCTACATAGTAAATTCTAAAATCTTTATTCTGTTTTGCAAATACAAATCTGATGTTGGCACTAAATTGCTTTTCACAGTATATTGAGCTGTTGATGTGATTGACAGGCCGTAGTTGTTTTGGTCTGATCCAATTTGTATTTAGGTCTGTATGTGTCTATGTGTGTAAAAAGCAGGTTCCTGCCGCTCTGCTAAGAGGAGCATTGTGGGATAGATGTGGTTCTCACAGTCTCTTCCTGCAGCTGCCCCATAGAAAGACAGAGAGCCTCAGTCAACTGCAATGCTCTTGTTTACAGAGGACCGGATAGACGCATACAAAACAGACAGAAGGGAGTTAAACAGGCAAAGACCTGACCTACGAGGCCTGACCTACAAAACCGGCCAAAAATCACAACACCATGAAAAGTCCAAAAATCACACTACTGGAGTATCATTTTCAGTTTGTAAACAAAACCAAATGATGTATATGGGATGATTATTTTCTACAAATGACCATCTTTGTATTATGTTTTTTACTGTTTAATAGTGCTCTAAATTTTGTGTTGATGACTGATAATGACTTTTGTTCAACCAATGGCTGATGTAGGGATTATTATTTTTGTCTTTACAAAAATGTACACTACAAGTTAATTTCACATGACTTAAAAGGAGTTATATGCATTTTAAAATCGCATTTTTAAAAGTTTCCTTCTTTTCATTAGGGAAAGGGTTTTCACTTTTGCTGATCCTAGGGGACAATCCATGTATTAAGGCACAAAAATTTACAAAACAGAGCAGGTGTATATATGTGTTATCCTGCTTATATCCCGCGTATCCTCTGCGGTCTCTGCCACTTTCCCTCCCTCTAAACACCTCTCTCTCTTTGATGCTAACAGCGGCACCCACACTCTTTGGTCCACACTAACCTCCAGCTTAGACAGCTTATGCCCTCTTACATCTAGGCCATCTTGTGTATCCCCTTCTGCCCCCTGGTTATCTGATGTTCTCCGTGAGCATCTTGCCACGCTCAGGTCTGCCGAGAGAAAGTGGCTCAAATCTAAAGAACCAACTGACCTCTCTCTCTATCAGTCTCTCCTCTCTTCTTTCTCTGCTGATGTCTCCTCTGCGAAAACCCAGTAATACCATGCCAAAATCAACGACTCTCCTGACCCTCGTACTCTCCTTCTCTGCTCTTCTTTTCCCACCTGCCCCCTCACCTCCATCAGACTTAACAGCTGATGATTTCGCGTCTTTCTTTGTAAAGAAAACGACCACCATCAGCATTCAATTCTCTGCACCGCCGCCTCTTGACCACGCCCAATCCCCAGACACATGCTCGCTCCCCTCTTTCTCTCTCCTATCTGAAGACGACGTTTCCAAGGTCATTTCTTCTAACCACCCAACTACCTGCCCGCTAGATCCCATCCCCACTCATCTCCTCCAGGCCATCTCTCCATCGGTTGTTCCCACTCTGACCCACATTATCAACTCGTCTCTCACCACTGGAACATTTCCCACACTCTTCAAAGAGGTCGGTATTACCCCACTAATGAAAAAACCCACTCTTAATCCTGCACTGTTAGAAAACTACAGACCGGTATCCCTCTTCCTTTTCATTGCTAAAACTCTCGAACGTGTTGAATGTAACCAGCTCTCATCCTTTCTCACCCAGAACAACATCCTGGACAGCAACCAATCTGGCTTCAAGAGCGGTCATTCCACTGAGACTGCGCTGCTCTCTGTCATTGAAGCCCTGAGACTGGAAAGAGCTGCCTCTAACTCATCTGTTCTTATCCTACTGGATCTACCTGCCGCCTTTGACACCATTAAACCATCACATCCTCCTGTCGACCCTCAAGGCTATGGGTGTCTCTGGAATGGTCCTATAATGGTTCAGCTCTTACCTCTCATGTAGGTAATTTAGAGTATCCTGGAGAGGTGAGGTCTCTGAGTCCCAACATCTCAACACAGGGTTGCCTCATGGCTCAGTGCTTGGTCCGTTGCTATTTTCTGTATACATGACATCCCTAGGCACTGTCATTCGGAAACATGGCTTTTTCTATCACTGTTATGCGAATGATACACAACTCCACCTGTCTTTTCAGCCTGAGGATCCGACTGTTTTGCACACATTTCAGCATGCCTAGCCGACATCTTGTTTTGGATGAACGACCATCACCTGCAGCTGAACCTTGCAAAAACATAACTGCTTGTAATCCTGGCCGACACAAATACTCATCACAACTTCTCCTTTCAACTGAGCTCATCAACCATCACATCTTCCTGAAAGGCCAGAAACCTAGGAGTGGTGATCAATGATCAGCTTAACTTCCTAGCTCTTCCAGGCTCTTGTTCTGCCCAGACTGGACAACTGCAATGCGCTACTGGCTGGACTTCCAGCTTGCACAACCAAACCTCTACAGATGATCCAGAATGCAGTGGCAAGAGTGGTCTTCAATGAACCGAAGAGAGCACACATCGCTCCTCTCTTCATTAAGTTACCTTGGCTCCCTGTAGTCGCTCGCATCAAATTCAAGACTCTGCTCCTGGCCTACAAGACCACCACTGGTTCGGCATCCCCTTATCTTCACTCGCTAATGCAGACGTATGTACCCGCCAGATCCCTGAGCTTTGCAAACGAACAACCTCTTGTGGTGCCATCCCAAAAAGGTAAAAAATCTCTCTCACGTACCTTCTCCGGATCAGTTCCACTTATGTGGAATGATCTGCCCGCTGCTAAAGGTTCCGCAGATTCTGTGGCATCTTCAAGAATCGTCTGAAAATGCATCTCTTCCGTCAGCACCTGATCGATCAGTTCTGACTTCTATTTCTTTTATACTCTTACAAAAAAATTAATAAATAAAAAAAAAACTTCTAACTTAGCTCTGTATAATGTGGTAGGCTATATGAGACCAGTCTTTTTGATTGCACGTATGCTGTCCCAATTGCTTCCATTTTTTACCCCACCTGTAAGTTGCTTTGGATAAAAGCGTCTGCTAAATGGCTAAATGTAATATATAAGAACCTTTTGTAAATGGCTGGATGAAAGTGCACTCGTATCAGGGCATCTCATAAGGTTTTGTAAGTAGCTCAGAGTTGGAGTCCAATATAATGAACACATGAGACTTGATGTTTGCTCATTATTGACGTGCCGTTGCCATAGTAACACCCAGACACTCTCAGTGGTGTCAGAGGGAACACTGAGTGTTACAGAGACTATCAACAAACTATCATGCTATGTCACGCATTCTGACTTCTTTACACTGTTAAACATGCTGGCTTCCCATGATTAACATGGTCAACTTGTTAAAAAACGAGTTGGACATATGACGTAGTATCTCTGTACCTGATACATTCCCCCACCACTCCAACTTGTTTCGGAAAGTTTTTTTTATAATTCTGAATTATAAGAATTTTATAAGAATTATAAAAAACTTTCTGGAATATTCCTTTTATTTGGCCATTCTCTTGGTAAAGCGAAAGAAAGAGCCCGACCATCAAGGTTATCTGCGCTGCGTCAAGATGGACTGTGCTGCAGCTCATTACTCTTGCGTTAGTGAAGTTTAGATGTGTCTGTTTGTTTACGGCATTTCAGTGATGGATGTTATATCAACTGTGTATATTACACTGGATTTGGAGATCGTTTAAAACTGATAGATGCTGCGGTCCCAGTGCTAAAAGATGCCGGACATGAACTGCACGTGGCAAGTCAAACTAAGTCGTACGTCTGTGTTCTGTTGGCAATCGGCATGTACGTGCATAATGTACAAAACACGAAGGGATTAATTGCTTTTTTCTATAAAAAGTTGATGAAGACTGAGGGGTCGATCATACAGAACACATATTTTGCTGTTAGACGCGCCTCCTTGGAATTGTTTTCAGTTGGCAGGGGGGAGTTTTGCTTATGGGTGCCGAGCACCTCGTGTTTTTGACGCCTGCTGTGGAAATATATTGTGGAAATATACTGGTGGAAATTCACTGGTGGATGTGTATTATATAAATGTTATGACTAACTATTGCTTGTCCTTGCAGGAGTTTTTGCCCCCCGTAGCTGTTTTGGTTGCGGAAACAGTTGTTCCTGTTCATCCCTAAATGGAATTGTTATGTTACACTTGTTTTGTCTGCAATATATGCCACGTACACCGTTTCTAACCTATTGTATAAATAGAGGGACTGCCCCTTTATACATTGAGCATTCAGCAATAAACCATCTGTTAATTCACTTGGCTTCTTGTTTTGACTGCTCCGGAGCTCCGCGGGATTTCTTCTCATCTATCCAGACGATCGCACAACACAGACAGAGTAGCAAATTTCTTACAGTTCTTGGTGACCCCGACGTGATTTCTCCGATCAGGTAAGACATGAGTTTGTTTGACTACCTGATTGGTGAAATCTGTTGTGTGTTTTTGATGTCCGCGATGTGATTTCTCCGATCGGGTAAGACATGAGTTAGTTTGACTACCTGATTGGTGAAATCTGTTGTGTGTTTTGAGTTTTTGATGACCGCGACGTGGTTTCTCCGATCGGGTAAGACATGAGTTGGTTTGACTACCTGATTGGTGAAATCTGTTGTGTGTTTTGAGCAGGGGGTTCGAGTCCTCCTGCAACCGTTGAGCGAGGGGTTTGAGTCCCCCCGCAAGAGACATCCTCCCACGGAGTGAGGAGGAGAGCGCGCTTTACACATTTATACACATTAGTTGAGAAACAATTAATTTTAAATCGCTGGATTCTTGAGAAGGTTCCGCACAAATGGGGGGATCATATCCAAAACCCCAAATGGGGGAGTCGCCATTAGATTGGATGGTTCGCTGTAATCAGGCTTTCTACGCCAATCCATGGGTAGATAATTTAGCTGGTTGGACTGAGGGAATCGAGCGATGTCCTACGTTTCCACGAACGGGGAGTTTTGACCCCTACCATTTGGCCAGCGCTTTTCGAATGATTTTATAAGGGGCTGGGGATCCCGGTTGGGATTATCAGTACATGAAAGATGGTTATAGAGCATGGGTAGAAATGAAGAAAGTTTGGGATAACGGACAGGGTATTAGCACACCGGGAAAACTCCTTACAATGATACCTAAACCACCAAGAGGCAGAGGCATGTTGAAATACAGCCTCCGTCAGTGGCAGCTTTAAAGGACGTTATCTCCATGCTGCCGGCCTTGGACCAGCCATTGACATTTGTTGATATGTTAATAAAATCAACACAACACCAGCCAAAGAGGACTTGCCCCCTCCGTGGCTGAATGTAGCTATGGTATCACATGGCCCGCTAGCCTCGGGTCTTCTGCCTGATCTCGACCTGACTGTTGTCCAGTCTTTCGCGACCCCCAGTGATTTGTCTTTTTGGTCCTCATTCGCTGCTGTACAAGATAACTCTGGTCTCTGGTCTGATCGTGACCAACGCATTTGCATTCCTGAATCAGCCTTACCGTTCCTCGTCCGCGAGTTTCACGGTGTTACACATCGCGGTCGAAGAGGGGTACTCGATATCATGCGCCCAATATTCTGCGCGAATAACTTGCCTAAAATTGTGGACGACATTCTCGGGAGATGTCTGGTCTGTGCGAAAAATAATCAGTCAAAAGCGCCAGCACAGCATCAGCACCTCCCGAGACTGGAGTTGCCTTTCCAAGAATGGCAAATTGACTTTACGCACATGCCGGGCCAGGGGCCCTATAAGTACTTGCTGGTAATGGTGGACAAATTCTCTAAATGGGGTAGAGGCGTTCCCGTGTGCTAAAGAAAATGCAAAAACCGTCATAAAACATTTAACACAGGACATAATACCCCGCTATGGTATTCCTTTAAGCATAGATTCGGATAAAGGAACGCCGTTCACGGCTAAGGTCACACAAGATCTGGCAAAGGAATTAAATCTGACGTGGCGTATGCACATCCCCTATCATCCTCAGTCCTCAGCCTTTGTGGAACGTGCCAATCGTACAATCAAAGGGAAATTACGAAAAGCAATGCAGGCTTCAGGAGCTAGAAATTGGCTTGTGTTCTTCCCATCGTACTGGCCGATTTAAGAATGATGCCACAACCAAATTTGGACGGTCTGTCCCCATATGTGGTTGTTATGGGGCGTCCGTTTCCAATACCATGGCGACATGGAATGACTATGGTGGGGGGTAATGAAATGGTAGAGCACATGTCGGAGTATTCTGCAGGCCTAATACGCACTTTAACCACATACTGGGAGAAGGTGAACAAAACACACCCAGAGATACCTTCAGATAATACACACCCATTTGAAGTTGGGCAAAAGGTCTTGGTAAAAAAGCTAAAAGCCCCTGGTAATATGCTGGTAGAGGCACTGTACGATGGGCCTGCAGAAGTGCTGGCTATAACTCGTACCTCTGTATTAACTGATCTTTTTCCACAGTGGATACACGCTACGCGACTCAAGAATCTTAAATAATCTGTATGAATATGATCTAATACTTTTTGTTTTGCAGAAAATGCTCCAACTAATCCTCCTCTCCTGCCTCGTAGCTGCATGCGCTATGGGGGTGAGAGGTGCCGAAGTGCATGCTAACACATTCTGGCAGTATGCAAACTGGACCGCCCGACAGTCAACCAATGATTCTTGTGTTGTCTGCCAGGAGATGTTCACTTCAGCGGTCACGGTTTCGTTAGGTGCCCTCCCCTATGCCCCTTGTAATCACACTGTGTATTGTAATTTGTATGAGAATAATGAATTTGTTTGGGGACCTGTGTGTGCTGACCCTGTTCAGGGACCATCATATTGTCCAAATAATGATCAGCGAGCAAATAGATCGGCCAGACATAAGGTCACTGATGTAAAAATTATGATTGTGATCCCCTAAAGGGTATGTATTTCCTTATTGTTTTAATGGAACAAGGGGAGGAAGGTACCAGGCATAACTGCTAATCATTGTAAATATATAATCTCCACAGGACAGCCCTTGGCCCATTGCCCCCGATTTATCTCCGGGTCTTGTCAATGCTTCCTTATGTTTTACCTCAAATAACCCCTCCTGTACTAGCACGAATACGTCATGTGATCTACCCTGGCCCGCGGATGGGGCCCGGCTGATGGACGACTGGTACTGGTATTGTGGAGGAGAGAGTGTCAATAACACTTTCCGAAAGAACTGGACTGGACTCTGTGCACCCGTACAACTCAAACATCGTGTCACTCTTATGCATTTGAAACATCGGTCGGCTCGGCTCCGACGTAATGCGTGGACCGACAGTGCAGTGCCGGAGGAGCACCAGCTACGATCGCACTGGTCCAGGTTTTGGGAATCTATGGTTCCAGCGTACGGCACTGCTGATCTGATGAGCCAACAGAACATTTTACATTACAGACTTGCCTCCTTCACAAACAGTACCACAGCCGCGACGCATGGGGTAAAGAAAGAACTGAATGCACTACGACAGGTGGCCATGCAAAACCGACTGGCCCTGGATATGTTGTTGGCCGAAAAAGGTAGTGTGTGTGCAGTAGTAGGGGATCAATGTTGCACATATGTGCCGGCAGAGGACGAGGGTGATGGGTCAATAGCTGTGGCTGTGAAAACCATGAATGACGTTTCAGTCAGTTTAAGGGAAGATGAGTTACGTGATAAAACAAAGAATTGGAATTGGGGACTCTTGTCCAGCCTGTTTGGGTTATTCGCTCCCTATGTTTCCATGTTAGTACCGGTACTTATTATTTTTTTCTTTTTATGTTTGTTTGGTCCTTGCCTTATGAGATGTGTAATGACTCGTGTTTATTCTATGGTGCATGTCCTTACTCATCCCCCTACCTATCAACCTTTGTCTAATAAAGATAATGATGAGGTGTACGTGAATATGAAGATGTGAAAACTAGTTATGATGATGTGGATTAAAATTATTATGCTTTCATTTAAAGCATAAAAGAGGGGATTGTGGAAATATATTGTGGAAATATACTGGTGGAAATTCACTGGTGGATGTGTATTATATAAATGTTATGACTAACTATCGCTTGTCCTTGCATGATAACTATTGCTTGTCCTTGCAGGAGTTTTTGCCCCCCGTAGCTGTTTTGGTTGCGGAAACAGTTGTTCCTGTTCATCCCTAAATGGAATTGTTATGTTACACTTGTTTTGTCTGCAATATATGCCACGTACACCGTTTCTAACCTATTGTATAAATAGAGGGACTGCCCCTTTATACATTGAGCATTCAGCAATAAACCCACTGTTAATTCACTTGGCTTCTTGTTTTGACTGCTCCGGAGCTCCGCGGGACTTCTTCTCATCTATCCAGACGATCGCACAACACAGACAGAGTAGCAAATTTCTTACACCTGCCGTGCCTAGTGGTTTTGCTGGAGTACTCTGCGTGCCTGAAGTTGAAAAAAAACAACTTCCATTGTCCAATCGTATGAATGGAGAGCGGGGCTTCTGTCGTAGTGACAGAACTTCAATTTCTTGAAACGTCCAGAAGCTGCAATGATGGAGGAGAAACTTGTGGTGGCTGTCGCGGGTTAACAGAGCAAGTTCAGAGCGGTGTACCGCTTTTAAAGTTTCTGCTAATATGACAGTTAACAGCAACTAGCACTCACGAGCGCTCACGCTATAATCCTTCACTGATACTGCGTCCCAATTTGCATACTGTCCGTCCTAAATAGTATTTAAAAATAGAATTAGTATGTCCCAAATCATAGTATGTTGAAATGAGTTTCCGCAAAGTACCCGGATGGTCTACTGTTTCCGGGGAAAATTCGAAGTGTGAATCCATACTTAACGGCTGATATTACCCACAACTCACCACGAGAGCACGGAGTTTAGTGACACACTGCATTAATAAAATTTAATAAACGATGCTTCGCTAAATTAATTAATGTGAGTATACAGTAAGCATTATATATGAAATAATGAATGAATGAATAATTAAAAGATGTTTTTTGATGTTCTTGACAGTTTGTGATCAGAGTGTCGTCTAGGCAACAACGGCCACTTCTGTTTCGCGTCAGTATGTCCCAGTGCGTGCACACAGTTTTGCTACACACTAAAAATGTATATATTGTACTTTCCATAACAAAAACAGTACATACTTATAAAGGGCATAGTATAAGTAGGCGAATTGGGACGAAGTATGACAGTACAGCTATTTCAATTGTTGCCTAGCAACATAAGAAAACGCTGCGTGCTGCTCTTTTCAAAAGTTAACCGAGAAAGCAGCAATCGCCTCACGTTCTCAAACATGAAAAACGCTTTCTGTGTGATTGGTGACTTACACAGTTGAAAATTATACGTCTCACAAATACTAAGCATGGATGACAGAAATTTCCTTTAGTGTAAACTATCTCTATAAAGAACAATT
Organism: Triplophysa siluroides; assembly: GCA_006030095.1. Classification (NCBI taxonomy): domain Eukaryota; kingdom Metazoa; phylum Chordata; class Actinopteri; order Cypriniformes; family Nemacheilidae; genus Triplophysa; species Triplophysa siluroides. The sequence goes on along the minus strand of VCII01000624.1, from coordinate 747,126 downwards.
AAAGAAACGAATGAAATACATTCCTTAAAGCTATTATAATATGTCTGAGTATAAGATATTTTTTTTTCATTGTGTAATTATTGGTTCAAGCCTCAATACACAGTTATTAGTATTTTAGTACCTTTTTTAATTAAATACCTTATTGTAACGTTGAGTGTTTGTTGGATGTTTTATTCCGATTATTTTGCATCCACTTTTACTGTGAATTTCGCATATTATTGTTTGTTTAGTTTCACAATGTGAAAGCTAAAAACAGGGTTATTATAACGCAGTCTGCCAGATTACCAGCACAGCTAGCAGACTTTCAGACACTTCAAACGTGCTCATTGTAACCACTGACAGCGAGAAATCATTATGATTCGTCACGCTTAATTCCAGTAATGAACAGTTTATATGGATTGCAGCAGGGCAACAATAATAAATGCAATTTTCATTATGTAAATGCAACCCTTTAAAGGAACCCAGCATCTCCATGGTGACCGTCGAATAGAGTGTGTCTTCATGTGTGTGTGTGTGTTGAAGCTGATTTCACACTCCGGCAGGACAAATCATATTCCGCCCACACAAGCACGCATACACACACACACACACACACACGCACACACACACACGTGTGCGCGCGTGTCCATTCTGAGGGAGTTCTCAGTGCGGAGTGTGCAAGCTCAGGAACAGATAGATTAACCACAGGGTGTTATAAAACTCTTCCTTGCCATAAGGGGCGATCTCATCACTATGGAAACTATGGAACAGTCTAGAACCCAGGCTGTGGGAGATGCTAATGCAACACTGCTAGCTGGAAATCCATGTTTCCAGATCCAGTGTCCACAAAAATATACAGTTCATTTTGGGGATGCGGTGGATAAAAAATTCCTTTGTTGAAAATATTTTATTTTTGTGAAAAAAGAGACTAGGTCCAATTGAACAATAACTGACGATGCTTGTTGTTTTATGTGCTTATTTCAAAGAGTCTGTCATACATGCAGGCTACTAAATAAGAAAAGCAAACGTTAAAGGACAACAAAAATCATACAACAGCAGAACCGAGCACAGGCTAGAAAGGAGGCCATGTTGAGATGTTAACTAGTGCTGACGCACACCCATTTGTCATGATGAGATGATGTACTGGACTCACGTGTGAATATGACAAAGCTGCGCTGTCTAAGGCGGCTCAAAAATGGTCAGCCTTTAAAGCTCTTATTGGTTGGCACACAATTACTGCTCTCTCTATGAGAAGACTCGGGAAAGTGGAAATCGAACTGTCAGATAATTTATGCAGGCCATTTCTGCTATGTAGCTGCAGCCAGGGGAAAAAAGGGCCTTTTAATAGTTGGGGGTCATCCCTGTGGCGGGTGGGGGGATAAAAGCGTGCACTGTTGGTACTGCACTACAATTCTCTGTAACAACTATACTGAAGACTCTTTCACCAACTCAACATCTTTTAATTTTCCACAGGCAATATTTATCCTAATGTTACTCTTTCTTTCCACAGTCTCTGTCGCTCTTTTTCTCTTCTGTGCTGTTTCTCAGCAGTACGACTCTAAATCCTTTTTTCAGTCTGATGTATTACAGCTGGATCCGAGCGAACCACCCCAACCCCCCCTTTCCACCCCGAGAACCCTGCTGTGCAGGTAGGAAAAACAGCAAGTCTTTTTAATTGAAAAGGGATCGAATCACCCAGTTAGTGGCCGACAGTTGAACGGCCAGGTATGTGCTGACAAGAAGCACACATAGCTATTGATCAGGATTATAATGACATCATTTATTTCCCATTGCTAATAGACTTCACATTCATTTACATGAGCGGAGGAGGGATGGGTTGATAGGCTCCTCACCGTATGTACAGTATGGCTACTGATGTATCAAGGCAAAATACAAGAAGACCATTTCTCAATTCTTTTTTTTTAAAGGTCATAGACATTTTAAGTTTAAGTTAGAAACAGAAATATTTTTATTTCCATTTCATAATTTATGGAATTGTATGAAGTAACATTTTTCACTTTATAGCTTGTTCTTGTTAGTGTTTGTTTATACACTATGTTACATGATATCCTTTATTTGTTACATCATATTCACTATACCAGCATGTTTTGAACTTGTGTGAAATATATAATTTCTTGTATCTGTAAATTACAATAGTTCATGTTAGGGGAAGAATTTGTATAAATTAATTGCATATACTCTATTCCATTATACCAGACAATAAGTGATAAGTCTAATTCCAATACTAATCCTGCCCAATGTACAGTCTATAGCTTCTATGTCAAATAAGAGAGAGTGTCATTATTTACTTCTCAAAACAAGGTGCCATAACGTGTGCGTTATTATAAAACCCATTTAATACTGAGCCAGAGCTACAATATCATGTTCTTAAATTTTCAAGATTGGTCTGATTCATGTGTGACCTAAACACAAACAACGTAAGGTCACATGTAACAATTTTTCATACCAGGCAGCAAGTTCTATGAAATGTTCCGTAATCAAAGTCAAAATCCCTTATTTCTAACCCATCCTGCATTGTTGAACATAAAGCCCACTGCTTTTTTCAAATGCCTTATATTGTATTGGAAAGTAAAACACATCAAGAATGTTGTACAAAATACAAAGTATGTGTGTCCAGAAAGCATACTGTAATCTGATTTAATATAACCGATGGCCACATCTCCCCAGCTGCTTTTAAAGGGAGAAATTAAACTGAATAGCAAAGACAGAAACGATAAAGTATAGTGCCTGTAAATGCATAGTGCCATCTAGGGGTTTTCCTCTATGAAAAATAAAAGAAACGATGCCTGAAAGAGCTATTGTTAACACACAACATTTATCCTGAGGAATAAAATAAGATCAAAGATTATAGAACACAAGGTAAAGCCTAACCTAGTTATAAAACACAATGCTTGATCTATATTCTGAGAGGGAAAGCCCATGAGGTGCATTACATTAAAAGAGATAACACATTAGACAAACTCTCTGTACTCTTCACAGTAGTACATTGCAATTAAAGTGATATATCATACAAAGTACGATATTAAAAATAGAAACACATCTGTAGGAAACGAAGAAATTCAAAACCATCATGGTTTAGAATGTTCTCATGTTGAAGGTCTGCATTTGATTGAGAAATGATTCAGTCTTTTGAAAAAGCCAAAAGAAAAAAATGCTATCTGAACAATGATGAGCCGTTTGAAAGGAGTTTCCTCACCAAAATATTGCTTAGCAACAGCTCACTGAATTCTAAATGAAATCCTTGAGGAGAAGTGATCCACTTGATAACGGCTTCATTTGTTCATAATCATATCATAAAGTATGATGAGATCTAATGCCATGACGGTCAAGAAGAGAGGTTGTTTTGCTTAAAAACTGCCTCTAGTTCAACAGGCTAGCCACAGAAAAAACTGCAAATGTATGTAGATGACAAACAACTGACATGATTACACTGTAGTCTAGTCTCATGATGATCATTGACAACAATCTATTTACAGAACTATTGTGCAATAGTTTTGAATGCTGGGATATTGACTTATCTACCTTTAAGACCTCTGAATGTGTTAAGAGGATCGTTTATTCAAATGAATGGACACTGGTGCAGCCTATCCATGCTTTCTGTGACATTAAGCAGCTTCTGATGATGAGAGCTCGTTCTCATTTCTGTTGCTGTGTAGACCAACTTTATATCCTCATGGAGACGTACACAATTTGAACTGAAACTTTAGCATATATAACTATTCAATCAAATTATTAAAACGTATTTGACAACACACAAATTATGCAGTCACGTTAAAAAAAAGAAGAGTAACTCACAGCAGTTAGTTACAGCGAAACTGTTTGCTACTTCCAGATTGTCGATGTGAGGCGTCAGTCTAAATTCAGCCGTTCCGAACTGAACCATTCCTATCCGAAAAGCACTGTACTCCTGATCGGCTCCCCTCGGAAACAATCCCCCTTCACGAGACAAAATAACCATTAAAAACATTAAAACGACATTTTTGTTTTCAGTACATTTCTACAGACTGGCGTGATTTTATGATTCTCACAGAAGTATCAATTCGTAATTCATAACTTAGCTCAATCGTTTAAAGCTTTAAAAAGGATTAACCAATCGGAAAGGCAGATTTACTCGTCAAAATGTTATTTTGGAAAAATTACAACAAAACATACCAATTTGGACACTGGGAGACGCTCCGATAGTCAACCCACATAAAAGGGAAATAAGACAAATCGATGAAATCTTAAACTGTTGCATCTCCACGACACCGTATCTTCATCCACTGTATAAAAGAAAACGTTCTCGTTTACACAGTGTTCTCTCACACCCGTAACATATTGAAGGCGTTCCTGGAAAATGAGTGCGACTGCCTTGTGCAGGTGGTTCTCTATCGCGGACTCCGTGCCTCAGTCCCAGTTCTGTAGGAATGAAATAATGCAGATTTATCGCCTCTCTCTCTCTCTCTCTCTCTCTCTCTCTCTCTCTCTCTCTCTCTCTCTCTCTCTCCTCTCCTCCCTGCTTTCGCGAGTTTTGATACCTTCGCTAGCGAACAGCAACTCTGCACATTCACGCACATGAATCAGTGATCATAAATAAAGTCAGGTGATCATAAATAAAGTATTTCATATAGGCTAAATATATATCTTATCTAGACTAACTATATATATATTATCTGAGATTGTCATCACTGTAATACTTAATTTAAGTATAATATAATATAAGTTAATATGACGTACAGATGTTGCAAACATTCAATAAATGTCTGGCGTACCTCTACTGATTTCACGCCTTCAGCACCATGGACAGATCCCCTCCGCTAACCAAATGAAAGAAATTCACCTGATCTGATGGAGATAAAAACCAATTAAATATTTTTTTGTTGACTTTAATGCATTTATAGTTCACTAAAACAAATGATCTCATGTAATCTCTCAACCCATTCCAAACTTCCATACCTTTGATTTTCTTTCCTCCATTTAACACAAAAAGAGTAAAATCTACATTAACATGAAGTCTCTGTCGAAGAGCTACAACACTCAAGGTATGAATCTATCAAAACTGTTAGCAGTTATATCAAACATTTCCTCACAACATGCAACATTCTTTTAATTTCTTAAAGCTCCCTATAACCACCATGTCCCAGTTTCATTCCCCTCATCCCATGTTCCATACTGCATGAGCTGCTATAACAAGATATCAAGCTGAAAGGTCTTTCAGAGTTAAATTGCAAATGTAAGGAAGTGAGCTCACTCAAGTGATAAATGAAAAATTAAATATTTTATGATGAAAAGATGACATTGTGTTTATCCAGTAAAAAGTGAGGATAACCTCAAACCAGAAGGGGAAGGCTTTTATTCACTACAAATCATTAAAGCAATCATTTCTATAATTTCTCTAATATTTGTGAACCAAGCATTGTTTACCCATGAAACGTTTTCTTTTTTGTTAAAGATGTTCACTATAGGTTCTTCGTTTCCTGCTTATAGCAGTATATAAAGTGGGTCGTCAGGATGTTACTTCCTGATGTCTTCTATTGTGTATCTGCATATATGATTGGAGAGGTTATGCGGTGAGTAAGGAGACTGCTTCAGTTTTAATGGCCATTTTCTACAGCGTTGATTGTAGTGTGACATACAGAGAGTTGTTTACTTGATCACTTGAAATAGCATGAGAGAGCCTGTAGCTGTATCACATAGCGTTGTATTTCCAACTTTGTATTTAAGGAAAACGTTACGCATGGCATTCAAGTCTAAAGGTTTGGAGGTTCAAACGAAACAAAATGATGTTTAGAGAGGGAGAATAGGGAACTAAATGAGTTCTCATCCTCCACACATCATTCTTCCCACTCCTGCCTTAACAAATTCTGGCATGCCTCCATTTGAAGATGGTAGCCCTTTAAAATACCAAAACCTGAATTAATGCACATGCACGCTCTATCACATACAGAGTAGGCCAGTGTGACAACCTCTATGTTTGTAAGCAACCTTATCGTCACTCTCAGCCTAAGATAAATTTACCACTCACATTCTCACTTCACTCATGCGTGGATGAGAGGAAATGACACTAGAAATTCAGCATACAAAAACAATCTCCAGGTAATTTTTCTGAATGTGTGTGTGATATGTATGTTGTGCAAACGGCAGAGAAGAGCTCACTGCCCCTCCCCCACATCTCACCACAGTGTGTGTTCAGGTTGCATTAGGCAGCATCTATGTGATATAGGTTATAGAGTGAAGTGATCTGCGGGGTGGGAGGACAGTTGAACAGCGGGGTTGAAACTTGCTGTTTGAAACAGTGCGTGAGACAACAATCATGGGAACCATGAAGAGGCAAACACGTGTGGGTGGCCGAGGAAACACGCTGAGTAATGTCACACTTAAACGGGAATGACTTCTCAAAGATACTGCCAGCTGTTCGAAATGAGTTTGAAACCACTGCTTTTGAAGTAAGTCGACACATAGTTTTCAAGATGTTTTACCTTATTGAAAAATTATTTATCGCTATACCATCCTGAATTGTCCCTCTCTCTAGGATCAATTGAGGTCTGTCCATTGCTTATTGCTTATTGCTTACATAATATTATAAGTCAAGTATTGATGCATTGAGTGGAATGAGTTTTGAGGAATAAAACATACAGTATGAGGAGGGATTTTATAAGCACACCTCAACGCTGGCCTGTCTGGCTACACAAAGGCAGAGACACTTCCACAGTAATTAGTCAAATTGCTGTGGAGGCGGATCTCACTCTGTATAGCTCAGAAAGAACAAATGAACAAAGTAATTGGCCAGATAACTTAGGACTTCATGAGTGTGGCCTAGAAACAGTACTTGAGTCTTTTTGCAGAAAGTCATTTAATCTTTCACATGCACCTGTGGTTCCCTTTTGAAAAAACCCAATACAAACTCTTTTCTCTTCTTGTTTTCCATTACAAATACCATTATGAACAATTAGTTTTTTGCCCTTAAAACCACTACACTTTCTTTTATGTGGTTTGTTTTTGGACTTATTCCAGTAGGATTTAATGGTGTTTCATTGGTTGCACTTGATAACGGGACATCTCACCTATTCCCACTACAACCATTAAATACTTTAGATTTGTTGTAATGGTTTCTAATGGTTGTACTTTATTTCCCCCAGCATTATGATTTTGTGACACAGTACACCTCGTGATTTAGGACCTTTTTTATGTGCAAGTTCATACACGAGACCCCTAGAGGGCTCTAAAGTGCATATTAACATTTTCTAAAATCTGACGCTTTAATTAATCTGAAGGAGTGTGTACAGCAAAGTGAAGTACGCTCCTTAAAGTACAGTAGTCCTTTAGCCCATCAAAACGGTCAAGATTTATTTTAAAAAACAAATATTGACTTAAATGTTTTCCTCTAGTCTGAATACAGTGAGTTTCAAAACCAGACCTGACTCAGACACAGTCAGCCTTGTGAGACAGGAAAATGTATCAGCAAAATCACGCACTAGCTGTCTCAATGTCTGTTGCCATAGCAACTAACTAACCATTCCACACATGCTCTGCAATACTCTACACAAAGATAATATGAAAGAACAAGCGAAAATATAAAAGTGATCAGTCTTTGTGCCTCGAGAAATCTTTTTATTAAACCGCCCCAGGTTTCCCTTAGATTTATTGACATGGCCTATTTGTTTGGTGAATGTGGCAGGTTGGGTGGGGAATTTTTCATTTAGTACGCTTCGTTACATTCCAGATGGATTTCATATTCCGACTAGGTTAAAGACACCCGTAGGTCAATCTGCCAGCATATTACAAGTCTGGACTTGGGGCTGGGCACAGGAATAAGTCGAAGCCCTCACTATAGCAGATATGCAGCTGTACATCTAAACACTCCTTGCATACAAATATATTGACAGCTTAGTGTCAATCTGGATAATATGAATTACTATTATGTTATGGCATCATGATAAGCATCTGCATGCATGATCTAACAGAACTTCAGTAGTGGGCATGTGCTGTAGGGCGGATGGGTAATGTTTAAATGCTTAGAACTACTAGAAGATCTTAAAAGTCAGATCAGAGAGAGATACTGGTTGTAGAGAAAATAATGAGTCTTGAGGACCTGAAGGACGGAGGAGAAGGAGACGATCAAGAACACAGGTCATGAGGTCAGCTGAGACATTGGACCCTTTATTGATGGTTGTTTTTACAAGACAGGATATGTTTGGTTTTCTTTGATTTTTACACTCGCTTGTAATTGGAATGTTTATAATAGGAACATCATCAAGAGTTCTCATGGCAGTGTTAATCGGTACAAATATACAACCATCAACTCACCAGCTGATGTATAGGTCAAAAATAACATATATTTCAGATACTATATATTAATATTCATATATTTCATTTCCACATGCAAGATAAATTTTCACAATTTTGTGCATAAATTAAATATAGCTGAAAACAAACAGATCTCTCCGAGCAATGTTTCAAACAAGCCTTTGTTTCAATCCAAATGTTTTCATGTAATGTGCTATGTAAATGTTTCTGTATAGTTCTGAATAAAAGCATATGCTAAATACATAAATGTAAAAAAATTTATAATTCTCTTAAATTCTCTGTAATTTAGTGACTCTGTTCGATGCCTGAGGTACAGATTGTATGTGGCGGGCAAGATGGAGGGAAAAGCCGGACGGATCAAAGGAGGTTGTAACATGATCACAAATACACAGACCAGTAAATGACATTGAAGAACAGGAAGGTAAATGGGAAGAGTGCGCGGGAATAGAGATCAATGCGTTTGGCTGCTGAGGGTATGACAGGTTTAGCGGGTGGAGGCTTCTTGTTGTTCTTGGCTTGCGATTTGCCTAAAGCATTGCTGACTTCAATGGGTTTGCCGTAGCAGTTGAAGTTCGAGAGTTCAAAGTCTCGTGGCAGAGAGCCTACAATGCTGAAGTCATTGGTGCGCAAATCTGACTTGGAGGTGCACACCTTTTTACACCTTGTTTCTGACACCTGAGAGAGATGAAGAGACAGAGAGTGAGTAAACACGGTAAATGTCATATTTGATAAAAAATGATAATACATTAGTTTCATACATACAGTAAGTCTTTCATATGTACAATAAGCAAATAAGCAAATGAGCCAATGTGATTGACAGACAATGCATTTGCAAATCATCCACAACTAAATGTTCTTTCTTTTCGTCTCTGAGCTGCTGGGAGAGTCTTCCAGTATCCACAATTATTTTCGCCCCCTCCAGAAGCCCAAATGGACCAGCTGCAGTGTTGCATGACCCCTCCACAGAGGACCACCAGAAGAGGAAAATTAATGGCGCAAGGAATCATATCTGCAGTACCCTGCATCAAAATAGAACTGGACAAGACAAGCCTTGAGAGCCGATGTGACATCACACTGTCTGTTTTTCTCTCTCTTACTCAGAGCAGGGTGACGTCTGGGTAAGTGATGTCTGATGGTGTTATGCCAATCTGTCTGTTGCATTTGTTCTGTATGTGTGGAATGGGGCAGTAGCCATGCAGCGCTGGACCAGACTACTTCCCTCTGGGCTCACAATACTTATATCCTCAAACAGCTTGATAGCTCTGCTTTGTGTGAGGGTAAAAAGTATATGAGCTTGAAGCTGTCATACATCCTTCTGGTGAATCCTGTCTGCTATATTTAGGACATTTTAAGCCTTTAAAAGTGTTACATCCCCACGCAGACACATGTCCTGAGATGACTTGAGATCCAAAGGGGTCAAACAAGCCTTGAGATGTGGGTTAATTTAGGTTCAGATGTTTTTCTGAAAGCAGTCTAAGGTCCAGTCTGAGCATAAGTGTGTGACACACACAGCATCCTTAAACCACCGAGTTTAATTTAAAGCTTATAATAGACTTCAGAACAGCACATTATTCAGTCCAATTCTGTTTGTCAGAATATCCATGCCTCCAAGCACCTCTCCAAATTGTTGTTATAAAGCTGTCTGTCTTCTAAAGAACATGAAGTACTATGATTATCCTCCACCTACACTCTGGCATTCGAAAGCAGATTTGACATTAGCAATGCATAATTTCAGATTATATAACTACAGAAATGACGATACAATTTGAAGCAATAAAGCATTTTTTTTTAATAAACAACTCTCTTATGTAATCAGCTAATATGTTTTTGTAGGTTTGTTGTCTCTGACCTGGAGCGTGCTGACGTGTATTGGGGTCCCCATGCCGTTGATGGTGTTTTTGGCAGGGGTCTTTCCCTCTGCCTTCTCCTTGCAGGCCATCTTTGCTCTCTCCGCCTCCAAGCGTTTAGGGCTGTTAAGCATCACCTGAACCACGGCATATTCCACCAGAGAGGCGAAGCCAAAAAGCAAACAGGCAATCAGCCAGATGTCAATGGCTTTCACATAGGAGACCTTGGGCAGTTCAGAGGCCAGAGAGGTGCACTCGGAAGAGAGAGAAAGCACTGACAGGATCCCTGCAGAGAGAGATTAGTCATTAGATCAAATGAGCTGAACAGAGGTGAGTTTAAACATTGATCTAAAGCACGACTGGCTGTTTACAAAGATCATAATGGAGGCGACCGAAAAACAACACAGCTGTAACAGAGCACATAAAAACAGTTCTACGATTTTTAGGATTTGTTTGTTTATATTTAATAATAAAAAAATGTATTACAAATTAATATGAATATAAAATAGGGCTGTCAAACGATTAATCACATCCAGAATAAAAGTTTGTGTTATAATATGCCTGTGTACTGTGCATACATGTATACATATTTAGGAAATATTTACATGTATTTATTTATATTTATAAATGTTTATTCATTTTTATATTATATATGCATGTATGTGTATGTTTTTATATACAAAATTAATATGCACAGTACACAGACATATATTATGTTAACACTAAGTTTTATTCTGGATGTGATTAATCGTGATTAATTGTTTGACAGCAATAATATAATATAATAAAAATAAATATATATTTAAAAAAAATCTAAAATGTTTTACTTTTTTTTCATATTTATTATTTATTTATTATATAAAATAATATTTTTAATTAAAAATATTATGTGTAGAGTAGACGCAAAATATATTTCCACAGAATTATTCAGAAAGTTCTACATGTTTCACACCCCTTTAACATATTTTGTGTAACATTTAAATGAATGATTCACTTTGCCAATTTCCCCCCAAAATCAGTGTGAAACATCAGAGTATGAACAATAAAATCACAATAAAATATAAAAACACACTCACAAATGACATTAAATGACTGACCTGAGGTGGTAAACTGTGACAGTGACAACAGTGAAGACAGAATGATGGTTGGTTTTGGTGTCACCAATGGAATTACAAAAACCCCAGACAACTTCTAATGTCTAACCCATTAGACAGCACTCCGTGTCCCTGAAATCAGTGTGTTCCATAAAAATTGTGCATTCAGGCTACAATTTGGAAGCACCAGACTCGCAATTATCACATTTCACGGCATCTCACGTAATCTCCATCTCAGATCATCTTCTCTCACTGACCTGTGCAGTTCCTATTGCAAAAGCATGCCTGTGAGCCGCAGATGAAGCTGATGGAAATATCATGATGGAAATATCCTGGATATGCATTACATTTCCTGGCCGATGCCTTTGGGCAAGCAACCGATGAAAAGATGCTATAGGTTCCCTTATGTGATTTAAAGGATAAAAATGGTCAGCCTCAGACTCACAGATGGATGGTGGGTGTTACATTGATGGAACGGGGGAATGAAACATGTGAGGGTCAGTTTGGGGGGTATTCAGACCGGAGATATGAGATGAGGTGCTGATGCTTGTGGCGGGACTGGTGATTGGATATAGTACCCAGAGGCACACGAGCGGCGCTGGCATCAGGGTTGATCCAAAAGGAGAGCCAGGAGAGCACGACGATGAGCAGGGTGGGAGCATACACACCCATCATGTAGAAGCCCACCTGCCTCCTCAGAGTAAAGATCACCTCCACGCAGGTATAGTAGCCTGATATACAAGTTCCAAACAGGTTGTTTAAATAGACACGTACTGTACAGTCCAGTCTAAAACCACAAGTAAAATCATTACTACTTTGCATTTTTCTATTGTATTCCTTTTTTTATTACAAAATATTAGTAAAATAATTTGAGAGAAACATTAAACAGTTATAAAAAGAGTTTATGAGCACATTTAGTGCTATACATGGGAAATGAAACTGTTTTACCTGTCCCTGCGTAGAACTTAGTGCAGTTGCCATATTCAATGTCCTCTTGTTTAATATCAAACTGAGGTAGAGCAATTTCATCCATCTGCACAGGGTCCCCAGACTGCCACATGAACTGCAAGTCATCTGTGGTGTAGCCAACTGCAGATACACACATACACACTTCCATGAACCACGTTTGATCAGCAATAACATGAAAAATATTAAAATCGCCTGATTGTTAATCTATTCTTTATTATTTTCACATTCATATATTCCATTATGTTTCTTTTCATAATCACATACAGCTCTCAAGCTGCATTTTGCATCGCTGGGTATCCATGGGGAAGAGCGTCAAGTCCAGCGGACAAGAGAGGGTCACTGACAACCTGTGAAGAGAAATAACAAACTGTGAGTACCATGAACACCACTGAGCTGGCATTAGGTCAATGGTTTTGTATGAGAGGATCTTGCATCGTTTCCTTTTTTTCATTTGTTTGAAAGGACCAGCATACATTTTATTGTATAGGGATAGGACATGCATGGCTGAATGACTATTTAAGAGAATTCAACAAATGTCATTGGCTCCATCGAAGGCGGAGAGGCAAGCTGAGACATTCACATTTTATGAATAATAATGTAATACGTATATATGAATCAATATGAATCCTTATAGGTTGCATAACTTGAAAGCCAATCCAAGATGCCACAGACATAAAAGCGACTCAACAGTGGGATAAATGCTTCATGCAGTTACACTTTTTGTGCACACCAAGCCATTTTTATTTAAAACCACATTAATACATGAAAGCTCTTTGGTTTTCTCCTGTAATCTGACAAGCGCAGTTTTAGATGCAAAAAGCTGCTTTTTACATCGGCGAGGCCACACAGCACTTGAGAGTGTGTGACAAGGAGCTGAAGCGCCGTGCCAAGATATGTTTGTACAGGCCTGGGAGAGGTTAGAAGCGAAAGCCGTTTTCTTCCGAGATCTGTTTTTGTTTAAATTGTTGTGTGGCATGATACACATTTTATCAGAGAAAGAGAGAGATGGGGGATGATTAGGATGTACAGTAAGAAGGGGTTGGGAAGGGAACAGAAAAATAGAAGAAGATTAGAAATAGAAAATAAACATTATGTTGCATTATATTATGGAAGCAAATGCAGTTAAATCTGTGTTCGTTTCTTGGGGAAAATGGGGCAAGGAAGGTAGAAAATAATGCGGTTGGCCTGCTACACATTGCTTGTCTGCCAGTTTAGCCTGCACCAAACCAGCATTACATAGCATAGACAAGCTTTAAAGAGACATTTAACCCAAAAATGAAAATACTGTCATCATTTACTCACCCTCAAGTTGTCCCAAACCTGTACCTGTATAAATTACATTGTTCTGCTGAACACAAAGAAAGAAACTGGAACTACCATAGTAGAAAAAATCTAAATAGTAGTCAAATGTGTCCAAGAACTGTTTGCTTTCCAAAATATCTAATATTGTGTTAATAATACTATAGGACAAATGTTTCCTACTATGGAAGACAATGATGTCTCAGAAATGAAAATTGCTTCTTCCAAATATCTTTCTTCGTATTCAACAAAACAAAGAAATGTATACTGGTTTGAAACAACTTAGGGGTGAATAAATGGTGACAGATTTTTCATTTAGGGTGAACTATCCCTTTAACTGTGTGTTTATGCTGTCTTTTAAGCAGAGTAATATGAAATAAACACTTTCTTTCTTTCTGAGGGACAGTAATCCCCTATTACACACATCCACATACCCAAAGATAAAGAAATGCATCCTGGGAAAAAGCCAGAAGTGAGTAGGGGCTCAGGGAAGACCACCCAGCTCATGATGTGATTGTGGTGGCATAGAAAAACACTAATATCCCCAGACATAACATAATATAACGTGATGCTCTTAAACATACTTCCCATCCAGATTGAAATGGCTTCATGCCAGTGTTTTTTTTTGATCTTCCATTTTACCATTTTATCTTCGCTGGACGACGTCCAACATACAACTGGCAAACCGACCACGGTAACAATTCACATTTATGTGAAGTGCACAGCCCTATGCCATTGTTTAACTTCATAAATAAATGTTTGCTTCAAGCCTTCCGTGTTAATAAATCTTTTCTAAATAAGAAAACACGGACAGATCTATATCAGGTGTCCTCATTGACTGCTAGAAGACTCCAGAGAGCCTTATTCACCCAGCAGGGTTTGCAGATAAAGCAGTGGTAAGACAAAGAGAGAGGTGTCCATCGCTATTAAGAGACGGAACTTAATGGGATCAAATGGCAGGAGCTGTAATTTAGGTGTCAGTGGTGAGGTGAAATCTTTGGGTCAACAGACATATCGAATCTCCAATTCTCAGATCGCTTAAGTCCCCTGAGGTTTATTAAAAGCATTAGGAGGAGGGACTCTGTCATTCAAACATTTAGCCAGGTTTAGAGCGTATTCTATTATTTTGAAACACAGCATAAGAGACCTAATCTAGTATTAATGTGTCTATTAATACTGCTGCAATAAAATGTTATTGCTCTGTTTGCTCTTTGAAACATCAGGGGACGCAATTGAGTTAACTGCTATATTTTGTAATAGGCATTAACCTTGTCTTTCTTATTTCTTTAAATTCCTTAAAAAATATATATATAAATGATCAACAGTTGACATCCAGTAGTATGGAGCTATTAAATTAAATGGCAGACATCTAGTTTTGGAAGAAAATAACATACTCCTTCATATTCAAGTGCAGTCTATGGTAGGTTGGCTAATTTGAGCGCAATTTAAGACATCGTTGAGTATGCTGAAACCAATAAGATAAGTGAGCTAAAAGAACAATTGTGCTGAAAATGTTTGTTTGCCTCGTTCCGATGGTCGCGGTACGCTGCAGACCCAACTTGTCACCATCCACAAAGGACACTTGATGCTTTCTTGCAAGACACTTACATTTACATTTATGCATTTGGCAGACGCTTTTATCCAAAGCGACTTACATTGCATTATCCTATACATTTATACATAGGTATTTGCCATCCCCTGAGATCGAACCCACAACCTTGCGTTCTGAACGCAATGCTCTTACCACTGAGCTACAGGAAAGCAGAATCAAAGACAGAATCAAAGTTCACCTCATGCTGATGAGGACATCTCCGTTTCTGAAGATAAAGAGCAGGATGTTCTCCTGAGTTACGTCATGAAAGTTAGCGCTCTTTTCATTGGCAAAAAAGAGATCTGGTTTCCACAAACATTTGAACATCTTCGGGTCGACGGTGAGCGACTCAGACTTGAAGTCTTGAGGAAGCCTGAGTCTGGGGTCGTTCCAACGCTGTCTCAAGAAGATGTTCACTCGATAGTCCTGCGGGATAAAATAGCAGTTAAGCATTCACGGATAGTGTTCTATGTAAAAATACAACACAAAACAACCTGTGTCTTTAAATCAAATCTTTAGTGACCGATAAAAATCGCTGACAGCTTGCTATGGGTGGGTGGGATGTGAGAGAGCTGACACCTGTCTTTGTGTTAGGTGACAGGAACTGTGCGAGGCCCTGACTTGGACACAAAAACAGCACATTAGTCCTTAGGGTAACACAGGAGCCCAGGTGTCTTAGGCGTCGCCATGGCAACCTGCATTTCTCACGACCCCTGAGTGATGTTTTAAAAACGCTCGTCTCTGAAGTATCAAGGCTCCAATAATGGCTGGTATTGAAGTCGCGCAGCTGCGGAGCTCGGAGCAGCTCCTATTTACATTTCCATCTATCGCAAACATCAGAGGCGTGTGACGGGTGCTGGTGAGGGGCTGAAATAAGGGCTCATGGCGTATCTGAGCGCTTACACTGGGGAAAACACAGGGTTCGTTAAGTCAAATTGGCCCCAGTTTCCCTGCCGGCTTGCGTGAGCGAAAAGCTTTGAAGTGGCATTTTCTAGCGAAGCTTGTTTTGCTAGGACTGATATTGTGAAGACAGACGACATGCCAAACATAATGCCCACACTCCAGCTGCGCTGAGGAGCGAATGTTTTCGGGCGAGTCGTCCGTGTGTGTGATTCACATCGTGGTATGTCCTGTTTTTCATTTGAGCCTACGACTAGGAAAATAAAGGATGCATTCAACACACTAGTAGTCTAGTATCATGCATGATATTGTGTTATTGAGAAATTCTCTTACAGGGAAAGTACACCCAAAATGTCATCATTTACTGCGGAACCCATTCACTTCCGTTGTATGGACACAAAACCAATGCAAGTCAATAAGTAGCTCCGTTGTTTGGTTACCAACATTTTTCAAAATATTTGTGTTCTGTAGATGAAAGTCATACAGGTATAAAATGACTAGAATGTGAGTAAACGTTGACAGAAATGACAGTTTGGGGTGAACTATCCCTTTACCAAATGTTAATAAAGTGCAGATTGGTGAAAATAAGCTCTGCATCTATTGTGGTGAGCAAAGTGCCCAAGTTCTTAGTCAGAACTCTGGTAAGGTTGTAAATAGCCTTTCCGTGTTTGTTATTTGCAACCTGTGCAGGTCCATATTTTGGTTAACCAGCAGGAAAGATGTGGCTCTTTAGGTAATGCAACAAGAAACTGTAACCTAGTTTCCAAACGTATAAATGCTTGGTGTCACGCAATGCTTCCGCAGAACTGCCTGTATTCAACCGGCGCAGAAAACACTACCCTCTGATCTGCTTCCAGAGGAAATATTTTCAGTAGAGGTGATCTGAGACACTTTGCATGATGGTTTGTTTATGGGTGTCACTGCTCGTAAAGAGCCAGACGTAAGACTGTGGGTTCTGGACTTGATTATTTTCCTTGGTGGAGCGTTAAGTAAACACGTTAAGCTCAAAATAAAGCACACAGTCATGAATTTAATCGTCCACCAACTGTGAGTTATCTGACTATCTGACATTTTAAAACTAACATTTCTGTGTCAAATGAGCCCCTATTAAAGGTTCAGTGTATAAAATTTAGCGGTAATACTAGTGGTAACGTTGCGAATTACAACCAACGGCTCACTCCACCCCTCCCTTTCAAGGCTCTACGGAGGCTGAAACAGACAAAGATGTCATCAAGTTTTAGCTTCTTTGTCGAATGAGATAAAGTATTTACGAAACGCGCTCTGCAAAGCAGTTTGTCCGTTTAGGGCTCCTAGAAACAACATGGCGAATTCCATGCAACGGGACCCACGGTGTATGTAGATAGAAATAGCTCATTCTAAGGTAAATCTGTAATAAAAACATAATGCTTCATTACGTTAGGTCTTTATACACCTCTGAAGACATAGTAATATATATTATATTGCATTTCTGTTAAAGAAACGCAAATTTGAGGATTAGCCGTGTTGTTTTGATCAAAATAATTATTGAGCAATGCCACATCATTTACACTTCTATAAACAAAGTCAAACTTGTCAATACCCTTTTGACTGATGAATGTACAGTTTCTTTTGATAAACATATTAATATTCTGTAAGGGGACACTTTTTTTGCGCAGTGACATTAAAAGGAATTGATTGATTGAAGAGGACTTTCTCTGGCTTTGCTGTATTTAATAATTGACATTTACAGTGCTGTAATAACTGTGCTTATGACAACAGGCAAACATGAAGAAAAAATGTCATGCCATTTAGTAATTATGTATAGGAACACAAGCTGGCGTTTTTGTAAATTTTCTTCCCTGGGAAACGGACCACTGAACTCAAGCACTGTGTATGCGCATGTACAGTATGAAAAGATAACGGTGATGAGAAATACCATAGTTGTCTCCTGGATTGACCCAAAGCTGTTTATAAAGATGTTCACACGGTCCTCTACAGGAATACCTAAAAACAAAAACAGCATCCAGCCAATCACATCCATCAAGTAAGACTACAGTAGTGCACTTTCTGGCAGACTATTATGGGCAACATTAACTGCTATACTTTATACTCTGAAACAGATGTTTTTATCGTATGTATAATATCATGAGAAGCTTGACATTATAGAAAACAACTACTATTCCTATTCCCAAGATTATAATGTTGACTTTAACGACTGCCAGGAGCTTTCATCTTGTCTAGATATGAAGAGCAGCTGGCTGGTCCTGAGGAGTAATAACACTGAATCGTGCAGGGAGCTCTTAACACTCAGACCACATCAAGGTCCCACCAATCCACATTTACATTGACTGCCAGCAAGGAGTCATTGTAAACCTCTGAGGCGACAGAGGTTCTCGCGTTTTACAACCTGCTTCATTATATCTGGAAACGGTAGCAAAAACTGGAACTACTTATCTACCACAATGTACAATGAAAAACATGCTTTGCCATTACGAATGTTTGTGTGGATAGCAACAAACATTCAATAACAAGTAAACAAGGATAGCTAGATCTTGTGAAAAATTCAAATTTAGTGAATGGTTGAAAAGATTTTATAAATTACATTATGCAAATATGAAATCATTCATGTAAAATGTAAAACTGTGTATTCGTGTTCTGTATGGGTAACAATACCACGGCACATGACAGTAGACAGTTCTTACCTTTAAAGTTGGGCCGGATTCTTGGGTCATAACTGACCAAAAGTCTGTTAAGGATGTTACTTGTAGAGTTTTCAGGAACCCGTGCCAGGTCTTCTTGCGACAGCTCACTGATGGGACCAAACAGCAGGGTGTAACAGTTAACATCTTAACATACATCTTAGCCATTAGGATGTTGATTGTTTCAGTCATCTGTTTATGATAAATGTTCTTTATACTATAGATAGTTACTGTCAAATATTATGATAAATATTATTCTTCGATATGAAGTACACACACAACAAAGAAGCACATTAAAATGTGTCTGGATGCTTGGAAGTGTTTTTCACCCTGAAATCTCCACAGTGACACCACTGGAGATGTACTTCAACAACACGGAATGAACGCCGTAGGGCAGTGAACCCAAAGTCTCCATTTACATGCTAATTGTTACATGAAACTTAGTGCAATAAACATAATAATAAACAAATAATTGTCTTTCTTTTAGCCCAAGCATTATTAGAAAGTTGGGGACAACTAAACAGTGCAAAATGTGCACTTACATTCACACTTTTTATCTACAGGACACACCAAAGATGTGGACAAACTGAATTGAACTCATGTCTACTCATTAGCACGAATAAATACCACAGGAATCATCTTCTGCAAATAATTGAATGTCAAGGGTGCTGCTGCATTGCTCAAATTTCCACATTTTGGGTGTTCAGCATTTTTTGGCATCTCTTAATATATTTATGTAACTGTTTATGATTCCCAGTGGATTTCAGTAATTGCCTGTCAACTCTTGTCAGCATGACACGGTGGCTAATATAAAAGAGAAATGCCACAAAATGTGGAATAAAAATCGACTTACGAAGGACAGTCCACCTGCTTTCCTTTCTTCTTTCCCTTTCCTTTTGATTTTTCTTTGGAGAATCCTCCTTCCATCCATAGACACATGATAAGCAACAAGTAGATCACCTTTAGCACCTTCATATTACATCTCAGCTGAGCCTGCAAGAGATACAGTAGAATAAAACTCTTAATCTCTTAATAGTAGTAGAAGCTGGTGTGCTGTTCTGCTTGGTGTTTTTGAATTGTACCTGTGCACCACTCAGATTAATCCTACATTAGCTCTTCAATTACATAATCATATGAATTTGCTCTTAGCTGTAAAATTAAAATTATTATTGTCTACTGAACGTTTTTTTTAACAGTTTAATTGATCTAATTCATTAAAATATAAAAAAATATTTGGACTAAACTGTCCTTGGCTACTTAACATAACAGCCACAGCAGCACTGTTTTGAACAGCATGTCTTCACATTATTAGGTCATATTTTAGCTTATGAATACAGCTAGAGACCATTATTCTGGTTCTTTGTAGTAGCAGCATGCAGCCTCTCAGTGGATAACAATGTCCTCTCTCAGTGGACACACAGTTAGTCAAGACTGTGTTGAGCTGTCTTTGAGACTGATGACCTGTTGACTCTGGAAATCTGGCTCAGTTGAATCCGTGACCGCTTTAAATATGACGTGGGGTGTCGGTTACCGTGGGTGGTCTAAAAAAAGTGTTACTTATAAAACAGTACCACATTGTTTCATTTAAAATTATTTTCTCTACAATCACCACAAAATCTGTTTTGTACATGATACAGTATGTTACGAGACTGTCAATTCAAAAATTCACGATCCCAACACAATTGGTTTCAGGAACTCACAGTATTTTGATCATTTAAAATTACGAATGTTGACATTAAAGTAAAAAAAGGCATTTGTAGTTTTACATTTATGAAGGATGCCGACGTGCTCTGTATATTCAAGCAATGGCATTTGGGATGTGACTAGTTTGTCCAAAAACAGTAGGATGAGGTTTAATGTTTTGGAAACCTGTTTGTAAAACTCATCAGTTTTTCAATTCCATTTGTTGACAATGTACATAAATTACACAGTTCTATAAGTAATGGTTTAATAATTGTAAGGTGCTAGCTCATCAAACATATCATTACCAATAGGGAACTCCTATGTTTTTTTTTTTATGCAAGAAAGAAATACATACAGTACAAAAAAGGCCAAGACATGAAAAATGCCAAAAATTGACCTAATCGACTGTGTAGTACAATCTTGCTGTAAAACACAGCCATCGATGAGCGTCCAAGATGTAGAGCAGAAGAAGCAATCGAAAAAATCACCATGAGGAATTCCCTCTGAGGAAGACTGCCAACTCCCCTGTCTAGACTCTTTCTCCCTCCGCCTCTGGAGGCTTGGTTCTCGGCCAATGCATTGATCATCATCTTAACTGAAGCCGGCCTGCATTCATGCACACTCCTCAAATATCTATCTCATTCCATCACTATTATTATCACCAGATGCTAGTGTTTCTTATAAAACATCTTGCCTTATCCCTCAATCTTTTTCTCTCTCTCATTCCCTCTCGTTACCCTGAGTGGTCATGGTAATTTGAGTTTAATGTTCCTTATTGGAAACGCACACACAAACGCTGAGTGCAGGTCTAAATATAAAGCATAGAAATCCAAGTAATGTGCTACAACGTATTATTAGAGAAATACTGTGGATGGCGATTTAGGGGAAAAAATATTTATAGAATAGACTGAATCTGAGTAAACTTGCCCCTTATTTAATAAAGCATTTCATTTTTTTGTTGACTTAATGTACAGCTACAAATATTATTTATGTTTCACCTACTGTACATATTAAAGATTTATATCACAAACATATTGCTTTAGTAAAGACATGAACAGCAAAGTAAATCTCATCAGATAAACACCCAAAAATTAAGTATTAGAAGTATCTGGGATACATTTTTTTAATTAATTTATCATGTTCAAGGCATTACATAATATACCCTGAACAATACAAAAATCAGAACAGTGTAAACAAACTGTAAACCTTAAAATGTTATGCATGAGGCAATTCAACTCAAACGTACAGTGGTTGCTTTCATAAGGTATTATGATCAATAACTGTTCTTTACTTGACTTACATATTAATGGGAAAAAAACACTTATACAGAAAAACACAAATAGTCAGTGCTAGTATCAATAGTAACAACATTACCAATATAAAACAGTAACAATATTAAGGCTCATATTACATAAGAACATTGCCATATTGGCTAACCCCATCACATTAACCTCGCATTCAAACCGATGCTCATCTTTGTAGGCTGTGTGTTCATTTAAATACATAATAACCTATAACAACGACCTGTGGATGCCAAAGCATCAAGTTGAAGAAGTTACAGGCAGTCATGATAAAGAAATATAGCCTTCTAGAGCATGTTGCAAAGGGCAAACGAACAGTATCAACATCCAACATATCCACCATGACGAAAAGGGGGGCTGGGATGCTGATGGGGGATTACAACACAGAATGACAACATATGAGCGAATCCCGCCTCCCCCGTTCATTTCACACGTTTACAACGCTAAATCGCTCAACATTCAACATATTTCGAGCGGTTTCACTAACCATTTCAATACGGTATCAGTCGTCGTCCACAGCTCGGATTCAGTCGCGCTGACAATGCAATCGGTCGTTAAAGAGTCTTCATGATGACCAGTCTCCGTCTGTATCGCATTCTGCTCGTCGTTTTCTCAGTGAGCCCGGATTGCGCCCGTTGGAATAGCGTGCATTTACGAATGAGGGTCGTCTTTGCTTGTATTAACTATTTGATTGAAATTAAAAAACGCAATCTGTATTGCTCTGTCCTTTTGCATTGGTAAAGGGTTGCCAAGATGGAGCCTTTTGTGTGTACCTGTCATGCAACATGCGCAGTAGAAGCAACACGCTTCGCACGGCACAGCTCCAGCAGCATCATTGCTATTTAATGAAAGGCCATCGGAAGACGTGCTCTGCCTTTTCGGCACAAATCATGCGTCCTTGAAAACGATGACAACACGCAGTGCTGTATTGGTTTTTAAGGAAGACAGGAAGAGAGAAAGAACACAATGATTCCTTTACTATAAATGTGTTAATGATTTTATGATGTCTCTTTATTTTTGTCTGTCTCTAAAATCTGTTCCTCTATTGACGTCCCTGACTGACAGAAATTAAGCCATTTTATCAACGCTTTAACCAAGAACTTAAGTTACAAGCAAGTAAAACAAAAGTGTGCCAGCCAACAGACACACCGTGTGGACGTCTGCCAATGCTTTAAAGTAGATCACTATGTGAGTGTAGACGTGTATGAGTTTTTGGGCCTATCAGGACATAGAAGGAAAAGGAACTGACTGCTCTATAGTGGAATGTAGCAGTGAGTCAGGTACAACCCAAGCCAAATACACTTATTCCCTCTGAGAAGTCGAACACATATCAATTCATCAAAGTACAACACGAACATTAAGATGTGAACAATATGCAATCCTCAGACACATTTCTCTCTCGTGCAGATACTCTCTAGGGGTTTTTAGTGAATGGTATGTGGATTAAGGGAGCATGAAAACAGACATTTACAGATTTCCATAGGGCACTAGTATTTAGCAGGGGTCTAAAGACTTCATGAGTTATATGCACCTGTACACCTCCTTCATCAATTTTGTCAGGACAATAGCCGCCTTTCTGCTTTTTATAGAAGTGGAGCATAACGTACTAATAATGCGTGCATATAACTACATCACTGATTAATACTGGTTGAATTAAAACCCGGACGATAAATGACAGAGAACAAAGGGAGTCTTGTTTTTAGAATACGTTCAGTGTTTGGCCAGGAGCCACATAGCTGATGGACAGCACAGAACCGGTCCAAAAACATGTCAGTACGCTCTAGCAAATCGAATGTGATATTATATCTGGCATGCAGACTTCACTTTGCTATCGATCTACACAAACCCCCTGTGCTGACACATTTTTTTGTGTAAAAGGTGAACACCACTTTGCTTTTTCAAAGACACTTCTCTATGTTTAATGATGGTGTGTGTGTGTGTGTTTAAAGGTAACTGACAAGCGTTTCACGTGTCTGGTGGATTATCAAAAAGACATTGATGCAAGGATCAGCCATAATAAACAGTATATTCACTAGATGTTAAAAATGCAGAGAGAAAAAAATGAAGACTGTCACAGTGGGTTTTTTTTGTCAGGCAATAAGGAAGTTACACAGTGTATCTAAATTATGAAAGGACCTTTTTTAAAGATTTAATGCATAGAAAAGCACAGGAAATGGTTGGTAGTTTATTAATAAATCTGTGTTTCACAGATAAGCCTGAGAAATGGGTGACTCATCCCATATATTTCACTCATTATCTTTAAAACATCTTTATCATAAAAATCAACCGAATCAATCTAATCTCCCTACAGAAATACGGGGTAAAAATTAATCATAAATCAAGCATACTCTTTTGATTTTTATGGCTCTTGGAATAGATCCAAATGAAACGAAGTAAGGTCAATTACCATTTTCCCACATTGGATAAATACCAAATCACAAACTAGAAGCAAAAAGGATTTACTTACCTGACACACTGTAAAAAAATGACAATTGTTAATTAAAGCATAAATAATCTTTGCATGACAACCAATAGTAACATGTATTTATATCATAGTTTAATTCATCATTCAATCCACATTGCAAACTAAAGTACAAGGTTACACACGTTATAACCTCACTCATGATGTGTCATATCCTGCATGCTGGATGCTGCACTGTCTAGTAGGTGACACAATATTTGTTTAGTTTCCTCTATGACCTCATTGCAAACAAACAAAGATTATGTTCTTGTCGGATGCTAACTTAGTGTTTACAGGCCAGACAAACAGTGATAGCAGTGACCTCTCTTCCTCCAATCCTTCGATATCCGCCTTGTTTGTATTGTCACTGTTTATATAGATTCTACATCAAAGTGATTCACAGGACCACCATGGAAGCATAAAACACTGTCGTGTCTTGAACAAGACAAAATACCAGACTACTGAAACCCCTCCCCCTAATACCCAAAGAGGGAGAGAAAGAAAGAGAGATTCTTTCTGGCAGAGGTGCTGACATCTGCTGTAGGTTTTGGGATGGAATATGATACTCTCCCATAGTCTGCACATGACCTCCAGTCTGGCTGCATTGCATACTACACCTTTCCACTTTTTTTGTTGAAGAATCCATAAAGTTTTTTCTATATTGTAGATGTTTGCCAAAATTCCCTAGAATTTTTAAAACAATATATGAAATATATTTTTATGCAAATACATATTTTGCTATTCTGACTTCATCAATTGTTGTCTATAAAAGCTAGAATTATTCTGCCCAGAATCCCCAAATCAGACATTTTTTAAAACACAGGGACAGCGTTTTCACTTTTGTTTTTCTTACACCACACAATGTTAAAATTCAGTATATTTAATTTGTACGAAAAATGTCTAGAAATCTGATAGTGTCAGCTCGATTAAGACCCACATGCTCCTCTCTCTGTTGTGGTCAGAGGCTGAAAGTGAATTGCTTTGGCATTGCATCACTTTTCTGGTAGAATCACTTCAATGTGTGCCTTTCTCTGATTATTTAGTCTGCCATAGGAACCTACATGGGTAACAGGCACGTAAGGAACCCCTTGACAACATGGAGATGAGATTAACCACATGAAAAGACTTATGAGTTGATGCACTGAGCAGGGAGAAGGAAATTGCTTACACAGGGGGAGTGAACACACTATCTGCTGCTTTGATATGACAAATTGACAGAGTCTTTAACATTTCCTTTAAAATACATTGGGCATTGTTCTGACTTCAAAATGATGAAATGCCAAACAGAATGATGAAAAGATTAAGACGTAAGGCCAAAAGTGTGATAATAATAGGGCCAAGCCATGTTCCAAGTGGTCACACCCGTTCAGGAAGCCTTTCCATAACATGTTCAGCCGTCATGAACTAATGATTAAAGTATCCCTGTGGCCATTTGCCAGGCATAATACTGACTACTCTATAAGCCAATTAAAAAAAATGACAAAAGAAGACCACTTTACAGCCTTCTTTACAGTAAGTTCTCTCTTTTTATTTATAGCAACAATTGTACTCTAAAAACAGTGGTAACTCACATTTAAATAATTTTAACATGACTAAAAACTTTATACACATTTCAAAGGAGATCCTACATTAATTTACCATGATTTTTAAGTGGTATTAACAACAACAAAAGGTAATCTGGTAGAAACGTGAGTTAGAGGAAAGGTCCTATGAAATCATTACGAACTCCGACGCACCCAACACACATGCCCCCTCTATTCCCCCTCTACCCCCCCCAAACACACACACATGCACACACTTGTGTGGTGGTGGAAATGGGAGAAATACAATCTTTCACTCTTTGCGACCGCAGCGGCAGCAACAGCAGCGAGCGCGGAATGGTCCCCGCCTCTCCGGGGAGTTTCCTCCACGGCGAAGTTTGACTTCATGTGTAGCACCTGTTGTGTCGCCAGTCAGCCGTCTGCACTCGCCAAACCCTCTGAGCCACCGTCGCGGACACCTAAAGCAAGACATTCTTCAGAAAGTTGTTGGACGGACACCGGTACAAGCAACAATTTTACCAAGTCAGTCGCAAGTTACATCATTTGGAAAATTGTAAGGGGACCGTTTCAACAACTATGTGTTGCGTACGCGTTACGCTAATGGACTGTGTTTGCAGGGGACAGTCGAACTTTCTGCCTATTTACATGTGTTTCGCGTTTTAACAGATCCAAGTTTTAAGACCGCAGCCGTGCACACTTTTAGCAGTCCCTTCAACTGTTGTTTTTCTAGAAATACGGGGGCATTTAACTAACAGGTGCGCATTCAGTTACACCAATAAGCGTCCGGCAGCGTTCAACTGTGAGAAGATGCATCTCGGGTAACTTTCCACCAATAACTTTTTGCTGTCAGAAAGCAAGAAACAACTGGTCGATCGGGATTATGTGGACTTTACCTTGCGCGTACTTCTTACAGATGTGTCCAAAGTTGGATACCCGTCTCACAAGCAATATACCTGCATGGTGATTGAAACAACACATACTAAGTGCCTATAAGCACCGAAAGACACCATTTATCCAAATGATTCCATTGCTCCTCTTGATTCTTATATCGTCTCTTCATCAGCATGAGTCGGTGGCGGAATCGAGTCACATCAGTAAGATTCACCACCCCGCTACGAAAGAGCAAAATGGTAAGTTTGAAGTGCCGTCGCTTGACTTTCTTTTCTGTATTATTGTTGAGGTGTGTTTTACGCGCAAACTCCAGAGAGCGCCTTTAAACTGTTACGCACTCGTAGACGGCTGCTCAATCTCTAGGGACGCATTGCGTTTATCTTGAAATGAATGGCTACGTTTTATAGGTTCAAGCAGCATTATGCTTAGTAGGAAGTTGAAGTTACCTTTGGCTTTCATGTGCACGAAACACATCTGTATGTGTATTTAAGGAGGGGGGGGACCCGGGTAACGGGGTCCCCTGAGGAGAGATCTCTCTCTGATCACAGAAAGACTCCATTCATGAAGCGTGGGGAGCCCCAGGGTCATGTAATTTGCTTTCCCCTGAATCCCGCTAATACTCACAGGTGAACTGAAAAAATAATAGTAATAAAATAGACTCAAAGTTTCCATTTAACTGTGTCTGCTTTGAAAGCTCAGAAGTTAGAGGGGACGAGCAAACTGTCGCCCATTGCGCACCATTAACAAAATGTAAACTACTCCTTATGTTGACTTAGGCGAGGGAGCGCCCCTAACTGTGTCAGAGGGTGAACCAAAGTGGAACCATCCTGCATTCATAAAGCTAGAATCAGAGATTTCATTGTAAGATTATTTCTTCAAACTCTAGCAAAGACAGAACATGTGATGCAGTGTGAATTGTTTTACGTTAAATTTTGTCAGAAAGGCTGTAGGTCAACTGTCTTGTCCAAAATTAACACTTCTCGTCTTAGATTCCAGTAAATCCACCCATGTTTTCCAATAATGCTGTTGTTCCCTTCCGTCTCACAAATTGACCCTAAAATTGTTCAATCTTTACATTTTTGTCCTCAAAAAAAAAGCAGATGTAATTGAGTTGGCACATCCAGTGCATATTTAGCCCTCTTGGGTCAGAGAGGTTTGCCTTGGAAGACCCTTGTGATTGCCATTTGATAGGGGTCCATGTCTTTAACTGCACCTTTATTACCCAATGGCTTAAGAATAGAGGTGAATTGGTAGCGTGCTCTGCCAAGGGTCTCTGAAGGGAGAGTTTTGTTCTTGAGCTCTCTTTAATTGCCATAACAGTAGATGCTCTGTCACAGTCATCTCTTTGCTTGGTGTTGATGGAGGCAGTTCTTCAGCGCTGATCTGGGCCCGGTTTTATTTCACAGCTGCAATGTGAGGTTGAGGTCAGGTTGAAAAGCTACTCAACTTTTTTTAGGTTAACCTCAAAAGAGGGTTTGCCAGCTCGCAGTTCACTGAACTTTTCTTGAAGACTTCTGAGATCTTTACAGGGGTTGTTCTTATACAAAACCTCGCTGTTTTGTTTAAAAGGCAGAGAAACATACAGAGTTTTTTTTCTTATCGAAACCATTAAAGGAATAGTGCACATAAGAATGGAGAATGGTCATGTATGTTGTTCCAAACCTTTTTTCCCTAAAATAAAGTCGAATTTTGAATGTAGTGGTGAACATTTACATCCAATAACAAGGAATAGGGGACAAGATTGTCATAAAGAGTCATAAAAATGGGCTTGTGTGCCCTGTGGGCTAGTTTAATTTTGACTATTTTTAAGTTTGGATGAACTGTTCTGTTTATATACTGACATGACTTTTAAAAGCTGTTTCATTTAATCATTACACTGACCATGCTGAAGTTTAGACTTTACAGTACAGGCGTGTCCAACCAAGTTCCTACAACCGTGCAAGCACTAGAGCTCTGAATAGAAGAGCAAACACAAATTGGCTATTTGCTTTCCTTAAAACCCCAATTTATATACATGTTAAATGGAGCTTATACAAGATATTTAACCATCTGAGCTAATTAGACCATAGTTTGAAATGATTAATATCTTGTGATATTAAAATGTATAGTAACTGTTGCTGGCACTTAATATTACAAAATATATTACCATAGGTGGCATGTAAGCAAAAAAAGTCTTAACTCGGATGACTGACTGGTGAGAAGTTGCTCATTAACCCTGGGTGCAACAGTGTTCTTTACTCGGTGACCTGCCCTGTTAATGAAGGAACTACAAATAGTTGCACCAAACTCAGTTAGCAAATCACACCTTTGGCTGTGTCCATAAATCAGTCTGCGTATGTTCGGCAGGCAGCTACAGTGTTCTCTTGGTGCCAGATTATCCTCCATTGATCTGCTCTTTAACCCTTCTGACATCCCAAGCGGAGACGTGTGAGAATTAGGCTCGGTAACAACTGAGGGCCTCGCGAGGCGGTGGATTACTCTGTTTGGAATGGGGTTAATGTGGTGAGCAAGCTAACTGGGGAATGCATTGTGCCTTACATAAGAGGCAGAAAATTGGTGGAGGAATCACAGAGATTTGTGTGTATAATGATTAAAGCAGAGATCTTGAATACTTACAAACAATACTTCACTACAGGTGAGAGGTCTAGTAAACAGCTTTACCATTTCATGTTTGTGCACTTTATTTAGCTCTAATAGGGTAGTTATTAAAGAATAGATAAGAACCTAATTTGAGAAGGTTCAATTTAACAGCTGTACATTTATAAGACTTGTGGATTTGAATCCTACTTGGATCTACATGGTAACATATTGTTGGTATTACCTTTGTTGTGATGGCTTCTAATGCAACTGGTTCCCAGAACTTGGAGACTGTGTGTCAGCTGGCAGTGTTCTTGGTTGGCAGATCCCTTTTACATTACCAGCCTGTTGTGTTAAATAGTTTCCATAGCACTTTAGGTTTATACTGCAATTGTGAATTGTGCGCATACTGTGGGCAGTGGCTGGCAAACATAAACCAAAGGATTTTAAATACCTTGTAGTCTAGTAAAACGAAGAAAGCTCTCTGGTAACACAGGCACACACACGCACGGGCGCGCACACACACGCACACCTGAGACAAATGACTCCCTGTTAAAGTCCAAGTTTACCCCAGCCTTTTTTCACCAAGTCCTTCTGGCTGTAATACTGTAGGCATTGAGGTTTGCTGTCAATCGACGCACTGTACCCTGCCAATGCCCGAGTTTCGAAAGCTCAGTGGGACCAAGCCTTTTTTATTGAAACCCTTCTGACTTAAAAAGAGAAGCTCCGGGAGGTTTCACACATAAGATATGCTACATAACTCAGTCAGGGAACTATCTTTTCAGTAACACATAATGAAAGATTGCATGGTTGTACCGTCCGTGTTTGCATGCTTGAAGAGCAACGCGACAGAATTGGCGAGGAAGCAAGTCAGTGCCTGTCTGATGTTTGTCGTGACGGACAGTGAGTGTACATTCCTATCCCGAACAGGACTCCAGTTTAAAGGGATCTGCAGTAGGGCTGTCAAGTTTCTTTAAGGAACTGGGATACAGCCTTGGATTTTTCCCCCCTCCTGTAATTTCATGGTCTTTCTGTCTTTTGTGCTGCCACCTGTGCCACTATTAACCTAATACCCATAATCCTGTGTGTGATATGTCCTTTTCACAGCTAAATATGAGGTCAAGAATTCCATGGTTTGAGAAATGATCATTGAAGTTTTAAGAACTCCTGTTCATTCTCGATGAGGTTATTTTTGAGAAAACCCAGATTGATGTCGGAGTTCACTTTGAAAGTTGAATATGTTTCTATTTGCAGAAGCAGACCTTTTAATCACATTTTAATTGTGCTACGTACCTGCTTCCTACTGTCTGCTAACCAGTGATTTGTCATGATAAATGCAGTGATGAGAAATGCGTCTAAGCATTCTTAATGCCTTCTTGGCCCCAGGCAGGTACACTTGTAATGACGATCCCACAGTTGACTCAAGTCAAAGGCAGTCAATCTCATATTCCACTGACAACGAAAATGATACCATAGAGTTTTGGCTGCAGTCAAACGTGCATAACCACAAGTAGGTTTTTCTTTCTCTCTCTAGTCCTAATGCGCTCGGTTGTTTCCAGACAGGAAATTTACACCTCATTAAACATCCAAAACTCATATATTTACATCTAGGCATTTGGCAGATGCTTATAGAAAACAACGTACAGTGCATTGAAAGTAGTTCCTAGGACTGAAACCCACAATCTTGGCACCACACTGTACTCTTTAAGCTCCTTTAAAACCAATGCTTTAACTTCGTTTCAGCGATGAAACTGACCACGAGATCTTTAGATATCTGCTCTTGTCTAGACTGGAGTGGCACAACATCTCCGCCTCAGGTTCAGCTTACCTTGTGCCATCAATTCCTGTCACTCCCAGACAACAGCACTTCCTCAAGCTTTAACTCATCCTTCACCTTGACTTTCTTTATTTATCCCATCTGTAGCCCTGGGACAGTTTGAAGACAGATGACATTGTTTTTATTAAGCAGTCATGAAGTAAGCCAGATCTTTACAACCTGTTCTGTTTCAGAGAATAGCCACATTGCATTTATGTATGAAATGTTGCAATGAAAACTTTGATTTGCTAATATTATTCCACAATATTCTGAAAGTTAAGGAGTGATTTGTGAAGGATGCAGAGAGTTGCTGGCACAGTTGAAGTGGGTTTAGTGAACCCCACAAAAGCACCGTCACCCCCCCTGGTCATTTAATCGTCTGTGCTGAAACATGTGGATAAACTGTAACTGTTTGTGAGGACTAGGGCTCTGTTGGAACAGATAATACTGTGCTCTTAGGCGTAAGCTGTCCGTAGATATTGCCTGTTTTCAGGGCACACCGAATTCTAAAAGCCTTAGAATTTTGGCAGCAGGTAAATGCGATGACTTGACCTTGGTTCCTATCTCTTCAAGGCATGTCTACATACCTTGGCAGATGTCAGCACTCGCTGTCAGAGAGGTATTTTAAGGTGCCCCCACCCGTTTGTAGACTCATTATATCTTGCTTGGTCTCTCTCTTTCTCTGTTGTGATACTATTTTTGGGTCTTTATATTTATTGTAAGACGTTTTACCTATTCTGACCCAGTATACATTATTATCACAAGTCCTTTTACTTTTTTTTTATTTGAGTGAATCTTGTCCCATATTTTGCGTCAAGTATTTTAGTTTTGAGTGCACAGGGTTTAGCTAGTTTCTGTAGTTTGTAAGTTAATTGCTTTTGCTGACCCTGCTGATTTTAGGGGCCCAGGGACTACACATGTGGACTAACTCCCTTATTTAAACCTTTTTTGCTTTTAGGTGCGGTCAGACGTCATAAGAAATCCGTAATCTTTCTCAAAAGCAAGGGGTGAAGTTTATTTGGACATCATCAATGGAAAACCCGCTCATGACCGAAAGCTTAAGCTGACCCTTAATGTCATTAATATCCTGGCATTGTTGCAGACGACATACGTAGCCTGCATCTGGAGAATTAATTATACTGTACTGGGCGTTTTCTTGGATTTGATGGTGAACACTACTGAAGTGGCAGGCTTTCAGTTCATAAACCTTTTGAAAGTTTTCCAATATTTAGACTTTGTTAGATTGGCAGTATGTTTGGGTGTTTTGAGACATTCGTTTGAAATATGCTTAGCACTCAATACAGCATGTCTTCTCAGAAACTGGGAGGACTGCTGAATGGGTGTATTAACCCACACAGAATTACTTGTTATTAGCAAAATACGATGGATGTGTCTGTGCTATGCTTCTGAAATGAGGAAATATTTTGCCATCCAGCACCTTCAGCCGTCTGAAAAGTTCTGCTTTTGTGCATCAGAAATTGACCGAAATGTATGTTTTTGCTTTTATACGTCCACTAGCCACTGAGAATTTGCTAAACCCTAATCATTGTTCAATTGTCCATTCCCATGTTACTATATGATCTGCTTTAGAGGAATGAGACAATGATTGGCAGAAATTGTGAAAAACTGACAGGATCTTCTTCTTTTAGAACAATACTGTAGTGTTTGAGATTTGGCCCGGTGGGTAGTGCAATTGTGTGCAGGTAACCAAAGTTGAAATCTAGCTTCAGTTTTTCCAGTCCAACCCTTGTCTTCCTCTTATCGTAACTCAGGTGGTCAGGCTCCAAAAAGTCCAGAAAAAACACCCCACTCTTCATTTCACTTGACCTTAATTGTGCGGAAAATTTAGTTTTGTGTTCAATGGAAAAAATCAGCACAACGTATTTGATTAGTAATCGTTCATGCAGAACTTAAGATTTCTCAGAAACTGTAACTGAATGCCAAGATGTTTTGGAATGCGGCACCCAACAGCTTCATCATTATTCTGTCAGCAGTACAATGTTCGCTGGTGAAATATGGTTACGTTATTTGAAAAAAGTGGTGACACACCTGTCGTTGGACTCGCTGGCCGAGCACCAGTGTCCCCATGCCAGGCAGATTGCATTATCGCACATGACGCGATTTGATCTACGACGGCGTGCCGGTCGCACACCCAGCGTGTGTAACTCAATCACACGGGGTATTCAAAGAACGCCTGGCTTTTTGCCTGAGCGCAAATAGGTTTTCCGCACACACCACGCAGATGCTGGTGTCAGGCGTGGCACTCGGGATCTCCCTGGAGACCGGAGATTCATTTCTCAGCCTGCAGATGGAGGTGCAGCTGCAGCAGCCTTGCTGTCAGTTAAGATGGACGCCGGTTGTGATTTATAGCCGTATGCAGGCCAGGCCAGATTCGAGATGATTCACTTGGACTGCCACCGAATTACGACTTCTAATGTATTGACAGTGAAGTGCAGTGTCGTAAGGGTTTTTTACTCATGGATGACATGCTGTCATGTAGTCATAGAGCTCCTGCTGTATTCGCTGTCTCCTCTCATTTGATTTTGGATAAGGGATGAAGATTATGCATTTGGAAGGCCATTAAATTAAGTGTCCAATATCTAATGCACTGTTAAATTCTCATTAGCTTGTGACGTAATGGCTATACCCAACTTAAAAGTGAAATGCATGCCAATGAATAAACCAATGCACAAAACTTAACTTTTCCACATGTAAATAAAACCAAAGGGTTAATAGATTTATATCAGACTGTGCTTTCCGAACCTGTCTATCTTGCCATTGCACATTTTACGACTTCCAGGGTGATGGGTGATCAGCAAAGTGCATCACGTGTTAGAACAACTGAGGTGAGAGAAGGTGAGATAAATCAGGCTTAAAGCACTGAAGGTGAAATTGTCCACCCCCCTCGCATCGGACATCTGTTCAGAAGCCTCCCATTAGCTCCATGAAATGACAGCACTAATTCAGGCCGGAAGCCCTACTGGCTAATGAGATGCCAGGAACAGCCCTCATTTATTTCTTTGGCACTACTGAGTGTGTGTGTGCAGGTTTCACATTGCATTACTCAACAATTTAAGGGACCATCTCGGTCCAAACACCTGTGACCGTAATGATGGAGTTTAACTATATAAGTGACTTATTTTAAAAGTTTTTCCACTTTGCTTTGTTAAAATCAGGGCTCGGGAGTCTAGTGTTAGGGAAAAAAGTTTATAGACATGGGGGTGGGTAAATTACACATTTTGTTTAAAGGCCCAGTGTATGAAGTTAAGCGGCATCTAGTGGTGAGGTTGTGAAATGCATCCAACGGCTCACTCCACCCACATAATTGCACATAAGGGGACCCACGGTGTATGTAGATAGAAATAGATCATTGTAAGGTAACAAAAACAGAACTTTCATTATGTAAGGTCTTCATACACCTCTGAAGACAAAGTTATCTTATATTGCAGTTCTGTCAATAGATCCTCCAAAAAGTTATACAATGGACCTTTAAAGCAAATATATGTGAAGGGGCAAACACATTTTTTGACTCATTATGACATACAAATAGCTTGGAAGTTAAAAATCTGCTTGACTTCAACATCTGATGGTGTGCATGCCTCCTCAGTTTGAACAGGCATGACTCTTTTACTTCTGCCAAAAAAAGATTGTGCTCGGCCTCCCAGCTAAACCACCTGGTTTATATGCCCATACTTGTAGAAACCAGGTGCATTAGTTACGTTTATTTAATCACGGATAGTTCAGTCTTTTTGTTTTGCATATTTTAATCAGAACTTAAGCAGTTTTTACAAGCACCAAATGAAGGTTCCGGGAAAACAGAAACAGTGCAGAAATGCTTTCTGGTAATCTGGTCTCCGTACCTCAGGGGTGTTTTGGAGAGTTTAACATTTTGAGGGTGTCTTAAACATGAACACAGATGAAGTCAAATCATCCACCGTCAAAATTAGCCTTTTATACTGGATGAAGATAAACAAAATCAAAGACAGGATGGAAAAGATTAGAAAGAGATTAAAACCAATCACTGATAATCTGAAACTCTTTTTAGTAACCCAAGCAATTAAACACACCTGGGTTATTGCATGCAGCTATCATTACAGTATGAGATTATACAAGTTTTCTTGTCAAACTTTTTTTACATTGCCTATAAAAATATGTTTCTATTGCAATGCTTAGGACTGATTGCAATGCAAATGTTGTGGGTTTGTTTTCCCAGGGAGAACACATCCTGTAGTGATAAAAAAACGTTTTTGCGCATGTTCTCATAAAAAAGTTTCCATCAATAGTCAGAAACCAATTTAGTTTTTTTCATTTGTTTAATGTTTCCTATTATTCTGTTGTTTTATGGTGTAATTGGGTGTTTTTGGAACCTATTAGTCACGCGTGATTGTGCAGTTGTTTTGTTATTAGTCAACGCTAACAAAAAGCGTCTGACAGATCAAGTCACTCTGATGCTTAATGGTGTGTGTAGGCTGTTAAAAGGCAATCAGAGACAACCCAAGTGTTCCGACTCTTCCTTTTTTTATTTAAACAGCTTTCTTATTCTGAATGAGCACATGCAAGAAAGCTTCACAATTCTTAATTCTAAAATTCTTAATTCTTAAAATTCTGAACACTTCTTTGTTGTAATTTATCACGAGCGGTATTTCAGTCATTTGTGTATGGTGCAGGTTAGAAATTCACGTTCAAGTCTACAGTATTGCAGTTGAATAACAGTTCAGTTTGTATTTGTGTCGAGAACTAAACAATCGCCCGATCTTGTAACTAGATCCACAGCTGTTCATTTAGCCCTAAAGGTTTAAATGTTTATTATTTACTCAAGGTTATGCCTCAAATTATGCCTCAATTTCAAAGCTTTTTTCTTCAGCAGAACACAAGATATTTGAAGAATGTTGGTAACCAAACAACATTGGCGCCCTACAGACTTCCATTATATGGACAGAAATCTACTGAGACGTTTCTCAAAATATCTTCATTTGTGTTCCACAGAAGAAACAGTCACAGATGGGTTACATTTTTTTCATTAAAGCTATCCCTTAAAAGCCATGAAGGCAAGTTCACCTGGTTTATTGTAAATGTTTGGACCATCTTCTAATGGTATGTGTGCATGCTTGAGCAAGCAGCAGTCAGTAAACAACATTGGCGCCCTACAGATGCACTTTTTAGCTTTCCTGTAGCTCAGTGGTAAGAGCATTGCGCTAACAACGCAAGGTTGTGGGTTCGATCCCAGGGGATTGCAATACCGGATAAAGCTAAGGTCGCTTTGCATACAAGCGTCTGCTAAATGTAAGTGTAAATGCAAATGGTATAGATTACGTGTATGTGTTTGTGTGTATGTTTAGGTCTGAGTCAGACTTGGGGTCAGACTGTTAAATTATATTGGGTGTCCTGTCCGTCTTTTACAGGATGTGCAAAGACTGAGAACTGTAGGGCGCAGTAAGGAACCAGTTTAGTTTACCTGGCAAGAAATGCATAACTTTTGGCTTGGCATGTGACATGTTATGGCAAATCGTGTCAATAGATGTTAAGTAGCTTGGCAATCCTGATGATGTCATCTAGCCTTTACTGGGGTTTTGGCAATCTTGGTAAGTAGATATTGAGAAAACTGTGTGCCACTGCATCCTCTGATGTATCTATTGCTTAATATGTATGCAGCGTTATAGAACGTAAGATGATCTTAACATATACAACGATGTTCTAAATACTGTGGTAAATCCGACTCTGTATTGTTGTAACGTTGAGTGTGGGAGTTAACTCACTGCAGTTCGACAGCACACTGAACTTCAGCTCTTATGTTGCATGTAAGATCTGATAATGGCATGCCAGTTTTAACATACTTGTCTACGTCTTCACCTGTACCGCAGTTGTTTGAGAATATTTCATTCCGTATGAAACTGGTTTCGCGTCTGGCACTTGAATTTGTCATTCCACACCAAATTTCAAAACTTAGCGACAAGAATGCTAATGGCCACATGCGCATGCATTAATTGCACAGAAACATCCGGGACACTCACATGGTGCATACTGACAGCAGTCATGGTCTGTAGTTTGCTTAACCAATAACAGATGGTCGTTGCATGTCTCGACATGTGGCAGTATTGAGTGGTGTTTAAAAATACTCAGTCTGTATCTGGACATTTACCTGTTAAATCTCCTCTGCTGCTCAGACCATTTGTTGTATAGTTATTACTGTTACAATATGTGCAAGATTTCAGGAATTTTGGTTATAATTATAAGAGCTGCTGAACAAATGCAGTCAATTCTTAACCACTAGCTGTCCATAACAATAAATCTGGACTCTTAACAAAAAGATGCATGATGTATAATGATCTTGTGCATACAAAATAAACAGTGATTTGTTTAAATATCTTTTCCTGTCGCAACATTTTATTTATCTAAATGTTTTTAGGAAAAGTTGCATTAGATGCTGTAAAGCTCAAGCAAGCATTTAAGTAGTGCTGGGCGATATATATCGCGATTCAAATGCTTCGATCTTTGTTTTATGCTCTTTGTTCAGTAGGAAGTACTGCTCGATCTAAAATCACTACGAGATTGAGTCATTTATAACGTGCATTTCAAACATCATTATGAATAAACTTTATTATCATGAAAATACCTGAAAAGGTTTGCAGAACAGCAATAGAATATGACCATTGGCATTTCCTGGAACTAGTTTGTAAATTGTTCTTCTTCTGTGTCCCATATTCGGAGTTCTTCGCGAGAGCGCCATCTGGTGTCGGATGTTGTGGCATTTAACCGTAATTCATTGAAGTACTGAGCATAAGAATTGCACGATATATCGCCCTAGCCCTAGTTAGAACACACGTGTACACAAACACATGCATCACGCATAATCACAGATGGGATTACAAAGAACCTCGCAGCCATTCCAAAGGAGGACCAGCACAGCTGTGCTTCAAAACAGACTTTAAGAGATGATGTCTTGTATAAAGCTGGTGTTGGGCCTGATACAGATGTGCATCTGTGTATTTAGACAGCGTCAAAGATTTAATATGAGCATATGCTCTTAGTACGTGCAAATATGACATTTGTTATTTCTGAAGGCGATTCTGCTGATATTTGAAAGGTTATCCCCAGTGAAGATTTTTTTTCTGGCATGTTCAGATGAGACTGAAATTTTCTGAGTACGAGCTTCTTTTTTCTGTTGTTAAAACTCTAAACTTTACACAAGGTGCTTATTTAGCTTAGTCTTTTATGCTGATTTTGGTATTAATATCAATCACATCCTGTGAGACTTAATGGTTGCCGGTCATTAGAAGGGTTATTTGTCCGATGTGGTATTTCAAAGATGATGTCACGTCAAATTCATGCGTTCTGGTCAGAAGTAAGTTACAGGGAACCAAAGCTATGTGTAACTGTGTAAACAGAGCTCTGTGGTGAAAGTACTGTAAGCATCAGGCATGCAGGATAGCAGACATCCATTATAGGATAACACACACACACATTTGTTTTACTCAATTGAAGACCTCCAGATTGTTAAAGGATGTGGTCTACATGCAACATGAGTAAGACGTGTGTGTGGCCAGAACCGCAAACACAAGAATGCAAGCAGCTTATGTGTCGGAAGAGTTTATTTTAATTCATTTTCACACTGAGTAACAGACACACACTTTTTTGTTTGGGAAAAGCCACAAAGACGCTTTATTTCCATTATTCTTAACTAGATTAAATAAGGACATTTAAATTTCAGTATTCCCATACGGATTCATTCATTTTTAAAAATGTTGTTTTTGGACTACAGTGTGGTATCCAAATTAGCGATGAGGAGATCACATTGTAGCCTGCCTCTCACTGAACTTAATGTGTGTCAATTCATTTCTGTATTAAAATTCCCTGTTACAGTGTGCAGTAACAGTTAATGTTTTTTGTAGTTGTTGACAAAATGGAAATATCTGTGTTTTATTCTACAAGCTGACTTAATATTACCCCATCGGAAATAATTGGTCTTTGCTTTCCCTACAAAAACAAATCTTTAAGGAATTAACAGTCAATGTAACACTAGATCATCATAATGGCTATGTGTATCTGCAAGACTTTCAAATGCGTCCCGGCATCCACATGCTTTTGTTTTTCCAGTTGTCGCTGTTAACTTTAGAACCGGCCTAGAGCCTAATTTAAGTCGACTCTGAGAAATAATGTACTGCCCAGATGATACTTGAGCTGATGATCATTTTAACAGTAATGAACTCAAGCTTAAAACTTTAGCGGCATGAACCACATCAAGTGAGACGTTAGAAACTGCAGACAGAGAGTGAACAGTCGTGGTGACTTCAGAATCAAATTGTCTCCCAAATGCATTTATATGCACACAGTCTTACATACACCCACCCACCGAGTGGGTTAGTCCAGTGTCGCTCCGGTCATATGATAGCATGTACGGATGTTGTGGAGCTCTCTGAGAGGACGTGTTAATGGACGAGCCTCATTCTGTGAGCTGTGAAGAGGGAAAGTTTTGGTGGCCTGTTAGGATCTTAATCAGCTGTTGGTGAAGTGCCTGCCGTATTTCATTACACTGCATGTGATGACACAACAGCAATCTTATGGTCACACAGCTTCACTTGAACTTGGACTTGGTTTATTTGTGTTGTAAGATGATTTTGACGAATGAGTAGGATTGGTTGTGTTAAGGCCTAGAGTAACATCTGATTTAGTTGATATTTAGTTGATATGGAAGAATAAAATTGAATTACAGGTTTGCGTTTAAGTAGCATTTTATATATATGTATATATATTTGTTAAAGTGATAGTTCACCCAAAATAAAAATGCTGTCATTCTTTAATCACCTTCTTTGTCATTACAAACCTATATGACCTTTCTTCTGCAGAACACAAAAGAAGATATTTTGTAAAATGTGGTCCCCATTGACTAAGTGGTTTCCAGACGTTATGATCTTACAGTAAGCGTGTGAACTTAAGTGTCATTGGGTCATGCCATAAATCAGTTGCCTATTTATTCCGGCTTGACCAAAACCTTTATATTCTGCTGTTGGATGCAGGAGGTCTGTAAAGCGGCAACACTGTAGAATAAGACATGATAAAAATTAGAGTATGGGTGTCCAAAATTAAATTGAAGACCTGATAGAAGTCAATCCACTGGGTATCCTACACATGCATGCACATGAAATCTTCCTCAGTCTATTGAAAAAAAGGTTAGCCAGTTAAGTGACGTTAAATGGCCAATAAGAACTGAGCATTTCAATGAGTCAAAGCATCAAACTCCTGTGGTGAGTCTCCAAACGGACCATCTGCGCAGCAGATTGTAACATTCCGAATAAGTCAACGCTTTTGAAGCCAAATTATTTTTTAATGGTATGATAAATTCCCATGCTGTGTTACCCCCACTTATCCTCTCAGCCCTACTCTCATTCCCATACTCTCTGGCTCTTTTTTCTGTTTCTCCTCTTTCTTCCATCTCCGTGCTGCCCAACTGTAAACCTTAAAGCAATATATATGAAAAGGCCAGAAGTGGAATTTACAGCACCTGTAGTTACCGCTACAAAGCCTTAATCATAAGCAGATGTAAAGGAGCAACTTAAAAGCGGGGGCGGGGAGTATAAGGATGTACGGGAGGGAAACGGTAAGCATGGGGTACAGTTTCACTAGCCGGCTGCAGTCTACTTCTAACATATGGGGGATTAAAACACAGACAGCCTCTGAATAAGTCCCCTAGAATCAGAAA
The DNA here is from genome assembly GCA_006030095.1 of Triplophysa siluroides. Lineage (NCBI taxonomy): Eukaryota > Metazoa > Chordata > Actinopteri > Cypriniformes > Nemacheilidae > Triplophysa > Triplophysa siluroides. Next base: position 706,495 of record VCII01000624.1, on the reverse strand, counting down.
CATTAGCACGTTATGCTGTTAAATGCTGTTACGGGCGGTAACGTACATCTCCTCCATGAACCTTCTTGAGCGAAATGAATACGGACATAAAGGCCTTCTGCCAGACGACTGGGAAATTTGAATGGAGTGAAATGTGGTGCTATTATGCCAAATTTCCAACAGGAGGGTTTAGAATGGAGGTGAATTTGTGTTAATGTTTGTTCCTTTGCTTAGGACTTATTGCAGTCACCAAACCCCGGTCTTGTTAAAGCCTGAACAAAATGGACTTTGAAGAATAGTGAGCCTGGATTTTTGTTTGATTTCAGTCTTAATGCAGTAAAAACCATGCAGTGTTTAACAAAATAAGTGCATTAACAAAGTCCCAAATCCCTTAATGGGTAATATGTTTTATAAAGCATATTTATGTTGTAGTATTTTTTTATGTTGTAGTATTTTTTTATAAAGCATATTTATGTTGTAGAACATTATAAAGTTACTTCTACAGCCGATATGTTTGATGTTAAGTATCTGTCACTTAGCGTTAACTTTTTATAAAGTGTGACGTGTTCCTGTTTTTCCCACTGTGTGTTTTTGTTTATATTTGCAACTTCGCCTACATCCCGACACGATCGCTTACGTGTGTGCCCGTCTTTGTTTCCGCTGCCTCCAGGTTAATATTTAAACTCCAGACTCAGTCGGAGGTCTAACATGCGAACAAGGCACAATGGTAGCACTGTGAGCCCTTATTTATACATGCTCAGCTTCCTACCTTAATCAGTGTAGCGTTCTCCTCAGGAGAGAGGAAAACAGAGAGGTGGGTCAAGGAAAAGTCATGTTTGAGGTAATGTGCCCAGGAGGCCAGCCTCTGATCATTATATGACATTATTTAACCCAGTGAGATGAGGTCATCTCACTGAACAGACACAGAGAACCTCTCTCAATCCCGACCCAGCCTAAATTTTAAAAATCAAACAAGGACGTCTTGAGTTTCTACAGGGAAAACGTTCGTCTGGTGGTTTACAAAATTTTCGGTTTCGCACTTAAAGAGGCCCTAACACACAGGGTATCATCAAAGAGTATTTAGCTTGATCACATTTATAAAAGATAGATACAGCTTTACAATTGTTTCCGAAAACGTGTGGGGGGGAGGGAGGGGTGGGCTCAACCAAAGCACGTGCGCACCCATATTCAACAAAACACAGACATCGGTTTCACTCACCGCATGCGGTTCATGTCCGGCATCTTTTAACGCTCGGACGCCTCCATATACCAGTTTCAAACGATCTTCAAATCCAGCGTTATATCCACAGTTTATATAACATTCATCACCCAAATGTAGTGAACAAACAAACATAGAACTTTGCGTACGTGTGCTCTCTCTCTCCTGCTTACAAGTGAAAGTGACATATGCGCATGCCCCTTCTCCCGCTCTCCTTGCTGGCGTGTGCTTTTCTGGGAGAATTGTCCAATAAGGGACTAAGAAATTTTTTGTACGAAACAGTTTTATGTTCGAAAAAAACTTTCTGAAACCTGTACGATCGCTGAGGGAGTGTATCGAGCACAGAAATACTACGTAATACGCCCAACACGTTTTTTGACAAGTTGACGCATGATAAGACAGCATGAAACACCGTTGCAGGGCCGCTTTAAGCAATACTGTAGGAGAGAAAGAGACTTTTAATGTATGCTATAGGTTTAATATGAATCCCAGCTATATATGCATCCCCAGCTCTCTCTAAATTTTCCAATTTTGTTTTGCACTAGGCTGTGTGGCTACAGAAACCCACTTACTGTTTAGCATATTTTATTTCCCAAGAAATGATGTTTGGGGTTGCAACACTGTATAGACCCCTTTATGGCTGACGTCACACTTACGTCACGGGCCACGGCATTAGCTGGAGGCAAAACAAAGGGTAAACTGGTGCTATCTCTATATTTTCTTTGCGGCAGAGGTCCGGACAATACTTAAAGAAAATATATATATTTAATCAATCAATCTAATGTTTTATCAGGCCATTTATTTTAGATTCTGATGGTCAAAGTATGTATGAAACTTAGAAGGCCTGGTAACAAGTAGCCTTTCCATGCTATACATACTAGAACTGATTCTAAATAATCTTTGTGATTTAAACATGATTCATTATGAAATGCTCTAAACTGGTTGTTAATGATATTAATATGATTAATATCATTAATGCTAAATGTAGATTCAACCCTATATAGCAAATAGTTAACTGACTGAGAACAGTGCACGCGCTGCTCAATTTAAACTACAGAAATTGTCTAATGTTTTGAATGGTTCATTATGTCTCGCGGTCCGGAAGGAACGAAGCCAAGCTGGGTAAAAACCTGTCATCCGATGGTAACTGGCTGTGTTGCTGCTTGTCAGGGCAGGGTGTGCGTCTTTTCTGTACTCAGACTCTGAGCAGGAGAGCGAATGTTGAGAGGAGAATTGTAAACGCGCGTCCGTGTAGAAACAGAAATGACATGCCGCCGTGTAAATAAGATAAATAACATAATGCTATTTAGTTTGTTTAATACAAGCACAAGGTATAGACATGCTATGTAGGAAAGGTAACCACTTCTCTTCTGATCTGGTGCTATATAAAAAATACAATTAACTTGACCTTCAAGGGGGGGCGGGGTTATGGTAACACGGTGTCTAAAATTATCTCATGTATGCCAAAATCAGAAACAGAGGAACAAGTTTATTTTTCACGAGTTAACTTTTGAACGTAGAGGGTATGCTAGGTAACTTTGTTATACAACTAGCAGTTAACTATCGGACAGAAACTAAACATAAAGGAAATCTCTTCTTTAGTTGTCACAAGTGCATTAGGATAAAGGGAGACGGAACAAAAAAAGGTGTATAAATAAAGTGCATGAATAAATGTAGACAAAATGCAGAAATGAAGCGAGAAAGGTAATAAACAATTAATTTAGACGTATAGCTATTCCTACCCATATCTGCTCTGAACATGGTTCGAACCGGCGATCAGAATGACTTTGATACGAGACACCCTACAGGTGTCCCACAGTAAACACCATGACGTCTCACACTTATCATTAGAGCATTGATTCGGAGTGAGAACATCATTTTTTTATTTATATTTTTATTTCTGTTGTTTCACTCATTTAATGATTAATTTATTTGTTATTGGTACATTTATCTATTTAATCATTGAAACTTAAGTCATTTTCAGAACACTAGTAAATCCACTGTATGCAGAGCGGAAAGTGTGCCTCGCTCTCAAGTGCTTTCTGCCGCCATGTTGCTTTTTTTGGTGCCGTTGCCATTGTGAATCGTAATATCGGAGCTCCATTGATCATGGCTTATCGTAGTTGTGGTGCATGCGCTTAACTCAAGGTAAGTCTACCCAGAGTTGATAGAACTAACTGAAAGACGCTGTTCTGAAACCAAAAACTCAGTTTCGCATCTCAGTGTAAATCTACACAAAGTTCTCATTTTAACTCGGTGTTGGTTGAACCTCCTTATTGAAACGGGCCCCTGTTCTGTTTTATGAGCTTAATTTCGTGCTAAAAACTGTGTGTAAAACTCACTGTTCCTTGGATAAGTACATCACTCATAATAATGTGTGCTACAAGTAACGGTGTCCGTGCTTTTCATGGAATTGTTAATGAATAACAGGCTTTTGTTATTCTTTGATCAGTAGTTCCAACAGCTTTACTAAAATTGGGCTAAAGAGAAACAGGGTCTGTTTTTAGGATTAAGATTTAAATAAGAGGAATTTCAATTGAATCGGTCACGCCTCACAGGAAGTTCAATGGAAGATGCTTGGATCTCATGCAGCTAAAATTATAAGAAGGATTTACAGTGAGAGGAATTTCATTAATTCTACTTTCAAAACAACCTTCCAAAAGATTTTATTTGTAGTGCACCAAAAGTCCAAAATATTGTTTTCGGGTAACTACATTTTAAAATCGCGATCTTGCGTGCACATAAGATGTGAAATGTGAATCGGGCTTAAAGGTGTTATTTCATAAAAGTATATTTTGTAAACATACGTCCTAAAAGGGATACTCCACCCAAAAATGAACATTCTGTCATAAATTACTCAACCTCGAAGTTGTTCCAAACCTCTATACGTTTCTTTGTTTTGTTGCATACAAAGAAAAGATATTCAGAAAAATGTTTCCTACCATAGTAGGGAAAAAAGGTTGTCAGAGGTGTCACAGAACTGTTTGCTTTTCTTAATTCTTCAGAATATCTTTTGTGTTCAACAGAACAAAAAAAGAAAACAATATTTTTCCTACTATGGTAGTCAATGATGTCCCAGAAATGTATGTTCTTCGAAATATCTTTCTTTGTGTTAAGATTTTTTTTTTTACAGGTTTGGTACAACTTGAGGGTGAGTAAATGATGACAGAATTTTCATTTTTGGGTGGAGTATCCATTAAAACAAATGTTATTGTTGCATTTCTGAAATTACAGTTTTTCATCCATTTTTCACCCCCATTAATTGGGAACCTGACTGAACAACCTGCTTCTTTAATAACATACCCACTACACCATCTCCTCCATGGTTTCGAGAACCGGAATGCACCTTATCCCTTCCAAAAACTGTGAACGACTTTTACAGTCATTGGCGTCAAAAAGAAAAGGCTTGTCTGAACATCAAACATCTCAACATTAATACAGAGCTTGACAAGAAGCTGTCAGTCAGCTTGGTAAATGCTGTAACATGCTGAGGAAATGCTGAAAAAGGCTCGCTCTTTCTTGTTTCATAAAACATCAAAGACTGGCAGCTGCAGCCAACTCCTGATTTGTTTATATAACGGAGTCCATAAAGGGTTTAGGCTTGTGCTGCAAACAGATCTGAGGTGTTCAACACGGCTCCGCTGGCTCTCTTGTTTGGATTTCACACAAAATGCTCCAGAAAGCAAGAGCCGTCTTGCTTTAGTTTGCTAGCACTGACAAGGTGTCTATTCTTTAAGGAGGCTATAGGTTGCAGGGCATGTTAGGTTTCTTCATGTCAAGCACAATTATCATTTTATTATTTTTTGGGATGTGTAAAAGGTGTGTATTTCAAAAGTGGTTCATGTATTGTCTTCAACATATCTTCCCATGAATGCAATTAATAACAACATCAGAAAGACACATCAAAGTAACCGCTGTCATGTTTACACTGGGACATTTTATCAGGCTTCTTTGTTTCCTTGTCTGTTATAGACAAGGCATACGGACTCTTAGTCAAACATATTGAGTTTTGATGATCTGATCAGCTCCCTTTTTATAATTTTTTAAGGCTGTCAGAAATCCGATTTCTTTTTCTTGTGGGATTGTCCAAAGCTCAACGGGTTCACTTCACAATTATTTCTCTTCCACTGACTCCTGAAGCATCATTCAGCATTAAATGAAAAGTTCACCTTAAACGAATTTGTCAACATTTAGTCACCCACAAGCTCCATATCTGTGACTTTTGTCTTCCTTGGAGGACAATGGAAATTTTAAAGAACAGTCACGGTCATGCTCTCCTTGACAGAATGGCGCAGAGATGACGTATTTTTGTAGGCCAACCCTGAAATTAGAACCGCGTGGTTCCCTCAACTGAAAGCATTTTACCCACAGACTGTTGGAAGATCGCAAAAATAAGCTGCGATTAACAAAGGTATATGATACACATTTGCCTATCAAGATAATATTTACAATTAACACAATATTTGCTGTTTTTGAAGCCTAAACACAATCGCCAGAATTAAAAGCTAACATAATGCTATAAACAGACTACACTACGGTCTCTCGATATCTAAGTCACCACCACCAATAACAAAAACTAAATGTTGCTGGTACATGTTTATCCTAACACGAAAAACCTGACGATAAGCAAACCCAGCATTTGTGGGGAATGTTAACATTGCTATCTTTCAACTCGAAACGGCGAACAAGTCAATTATAATTTGCTCTGGATAAGAAGCAACGGCTGTCATTTGTTGCTGGCTTATCATCCTCTGAGCATTGATGCCTAAAAATCCTACGACACAAAAAATGCTTGTCTTGTATTACATTTAAAGGTGAATAAGGTCTGGCATTATTTAATTCAGGTATACGGGGAAGGGCATTAGAGATTTTGGTTCACTGTGATAGATGCGAATATCTATTGACACTGGCATTGCCACACAGCTTGACAGACCCGTGTGTTCAGGGAGCGGAGCGTGAAAGAAAATGTGTGTGCGTGTCCCCCGGGTGGGCTCTGAATTTGACAGGCCTGTAAAAATCAGCACTGGTGTTGAATTTCAACAGCTGTCTGTTTACATCAGACATCCTTTCTGAGCGTAGGACAAGAGGATAGGTGGAACTCAATCCGCTTTTGGAATTCAATAACAGTTTTATTGAACGGGAATCAAGCATCCGTTTCTGCGAATTGTTTCTCCCTTTTTCAAAGCAAGTATTTTCAGGCTGGTTTTTATTAGTTCTTTTGTATTGCTGTGAGGTAACTATTGTGAAATGTTGGCTGAGGTGCATATGAGCATGAAAAGAGACTTGGAAATGGGAACGGTTACGGGCTCATTTTGTGCTCTCTCTGGCAGAGCTGCAGGTAAAGGTGTGCCGCTATTCAGAAAGTCATTATTAATTCTTCCCTTAGGGAGCAACACGTATTTAAAGCTTGTCATAACAGAGTAGAGAGTAAATCAGTGTGTAATAATTTCTAATGTTTAAACACGGCCTTGCTAAATCAGAAGCACAGGCTTAAAATGCCATTGACGGTCCTCAGACCTTCTCCAGACTGTTAAACTATCAGACCTCGAAAAAGTTAAATCAATTGTTCCAGAAGCCTTCACGTGTTTTCACCACCCAAACAATGATTTTCACACCAGCTTCATTGTTTATCAGACCGCTGTAGTTAGAAATGTCATTGGCACTGGTGGTGTCCCTGTAAATAACGCTTTATAGCTACTTGTTGCCAATCCTTTTTTATGACGACAAACTATTATGGTGAAGCAACATCCAAGCAAAATATTGAGTCTAATTAACTTTTGTGTATGAAAGTTTGCTGCGTTGGCAAACTGTAGAACATCACTCTGTCAATTTTATGGTATTGACATTACAAAATCATTGAAGTATTTTTATGTCTTTTGTCTCAACTTTAATGAGATTATCAGGTTTTCAGTTGATTAATGCTCCATTAAAAGCAGAGACCTTTTGGTTCATCCTCACGTTGTGTAGTCAATTATGTTGCATCGTTCAATCAAATCACATATTGCTCTACTTGTGTAATCCATTTTATTTGCATCTGATGTGATGCTGTTATGCTGCGTTCACACCAAGCACGAATTGCGCAAGTAAATTACATACAGAGGCGCAAAAAGACGCAAACTCTCAGAAGGTGGCACGATTGCCACGTCTCTGCTCATGTTCAACTGGAGAGAGAAATTTGCACGAAGAGCTCCTCGACACCTAGTGTTTGACACATCCGGACGCATGAAGACACTCTCCATCACGCGATGTGACCTATTCCCGCGAGTAGTAAAGAGTGATGAACACAGAATTAGAGCTAATTCGTATTTGATGTTTAATTTTATTAGTAAAAAGAAAAGAAATAACACTTAATTGTGATAATGCGGACCTGCTTTTTGCTCACCTCTGGTGCATTAGAATAAAAATGAACTTCTTGTTTTCTCTTCTGTAGGTGTACAAGAGTCTCAACATGAGAAGGTTCTCACAGTCTCTGGGGATGGAGTTATTCACAGTCCTGACTTCCCCAACACATATCCTCGCAATACAGTTATAGTGTGGAGACTGGTGGCAGTCACAGAGGGTTCCAGGATTCAGCTGACCTTTGATCAGCGCTTTGGCCTGGAGGACCCAGAAGATGGCATTTGCAAGTAAGATGCGCTGACCCTTCGGTTGCTGGACAGACCTCACATGCACTTCTTTAAGCTGCAATCCAGAACTTTTGCCTCGATATCACCATCTCTTTTTGAAACATAAAGTTGCATATTTACCTTTATATGGGTTGAACTCAAATAATATCTTTTTTTGCAATTGCCTGCAAAATCATATCCGACAGTTCAAACTTTAAATCATTATAATGGTATTAGCTTACCGTTTTGAATTGAAGTAAGTTGAAGAGAGAGTTTTGAGTTTATTTATTTTTAACCAAAAATGTTACGGATTGCAGCTTTACCGTAGTTTCTCGAATAATTCCTTTATAATTTCATTCATACATGAACATAACGTCTGGTATTTAATCGGAGCAATCCACTTTCACTACATTGTTCCTCCCTGGTTTCACACATACTGAATTATGAATTATTCACATTCACATTTGAGATATCACATTTTTAAGGTACCTGACAAAATTAAGCAGATGCTAAAAAACATTTCAGCAGTTCCAAACCGTGACCATCTGGTAGAAGCTGTAAATGGCAGTTGATTTATACAGACAGTTTTCAATATAGCACCCAGGCTGGAGCATAACTGTAAAAAAATAGGGGATCTCAAGGATTTGAGGGCTTGAGAAATGTTTTCTTTCAGGCGCTCGGATATTTGCACGGTGTTATGCGACAAATCAGCACCGCTAAACAACTTGCATCAGGCGCCAATAGGGTTCTCTTGACAGGGTTATAAGGCACATGATGAAGCACCCATGAAGCGGTATAGTATATATGGGGAGGGAGGGGGATTACAGTAGATATGTATGTGCTTGTTGTGACCATATCCATTTTTAAAGATTGAGAGTCGAGGGGAGGCCATTTGGGAGATTGGCTGTGCTGCATGAAGGATGATGAATAATGAAAAGCCCACCCTTAAAGTCATTACGTTCGCTTATATATTTATTTTCTACATGACTGAAATGGTGACATGGAGAATGGGCCTCGCTGCTTTATCTTGAGTCTCCTGTGTAACTCCATAGCATCTGTTTGAGATTCCGGAGAGATCTCTTACACATACGCAGACGTGCGCTCGCGCACACACTCTGGGTCATACACAATACGGGTCACACACAATCCAGCCAATCCACATTAAAGACCCTTTCAATTACAGTCTAGCTTTTCCTTCCAGGCTTCTGTCTGTGCCATGCTTGGCTGTCTGGGAGAATCGATCGCAGCACATCTGCGCTTTTCTCGTCGCAGGAATCTAAATCATGACCTTGCCTTAAATGTCGGTGTCATATGAGAAAAGGTTTCCAGGCCAATTATTGATAGGTTATATGTTAATAATGTTTTTTCTGGCATATTCTGTCTTTGGTCATTTCTTATTGACTTGCGGACATTACCTGTGAATTGTTCCTTCTGAGGCTTCAGTGAAACGAGGTTTGGGTTGATTTCTCTCGTGATTGTGACACGCTGTGTTCTTGTGCTTAACAAGTAAATCAATATGGTTTTACTTCATGCATAAATTCTTAAGTGTCAATAATAAATTAGATAATACACTTAAGGCACATGCATAGTAGTCTTTGAAGTGTTGCCAGTTACATATTAGGCGCCTCCTAGTGGCTACATGTTAACCAACACTATTTTGTGAAATATTGAAGATTTGAAATGTATACATACAATGCTCATCCGTACAGTACAGTAACAGGACAGACGCATATATGTATGTAACTTGCTTTTACACATCCACTTAGTTTAGATCAGATTCTGTAGCCCTGGGGAAGGAGTGTAGAGTTGTGATGTTGCAATGAGGATACATTTGACCTTTATGGGTGAAAGAGTTTGTTTGCGAATGCAAAGTCCCTTTAAGGCGAGTCACTTCAGTGGCCATCTTGGAATTGCTCCTGGGCAACTGGATGTCTGCTATAGGCATACAATCACAACTTCTATCTGCTTAAAGTCAACATCTGTCAAAAACATTCGTTTTAATAACTTTGTTGTAAAATCTGACGATGATATAGATTTAAAGTCTTTGGCTAATCGACTGATATTTCTCAGGCTGGTAACATGATCTCTTTCACTTAGACAATTTGGCTCTTTGTATCTTTGTGGGTCTTTCATTTTTACATGTTGGCTTATAATTTCTCATATTTTTTAAGTTTTTTTATTTTTCTTGGCTTATACTGTCTCTGGTTTGTCATTATTACAGTATAATACAGCGGGGTGTAGACAGTACACAAAGTCAGGAACCTCCACCATACACACACAGTTCTTCTTACCGTTTAGTACTTTCAAACTCATCCCTTAAATATTCATAACTGCTATACACTAAACACTTTCTGTGCGTGATTAAGGCCCGGTTTCTTAGATAAGGCTTAGCCTAGGCCAGGACTATGCGTTAGTTAATTTAGGCTATTTCAGTCGCTTTTATTAAAATGCCTTAGAAAAAAACATTACTGATGTGCATCTTGAGACAAAACAATGGCACTGACATATTTTAAGATATGTCCGGGGAAGTTATTTTCATTTGAAACAGCTCAAAATGAATTTTAGTCTGGGACTAGTCTTAAGCCTCGTCTGTGAAACCGGGCCTATGAGTATTAAAACGCATTACTTTGATGATCTTATGGCTGTTAATGAAGAAAAATACCGTTTTGTTTATATGTTATCAAGGTGGTTGCACTGTATGAGATTAAAGCCGCACGCTGAATCCTAACACACAGCCTGCAGCAAAGCTGAGCCTGAGAACATTCAGGTCACTACAGACAAGTGTCTCATCATCCTTTCTGTTTTTCAGACCGATAAGAAAGCCAGGATGGATTTGCTGCATGTCTTGGGAAATTTTAACAATGTTATAACTGATAAATCCGCAGTTTGAGAAGTTTTTAAAGGGCAAATAGGAAAAAATATTATTAGGGATAATTACTAGGAATTTAACTATGATCAATACTATATTATTTTGTGTACTGAAATGTAATATATTAAATCAGGCCTATTGACCACTATAAGCCTCTTTCTTTTACTTCTACATATTAATTTGCATTAGAATAAAGAATACAAGGGTTTCAAATTTATTTCAAATTTATTATTAACCTTATAAAGTGTGTTGCTTGTAACACATGCATGAGCGACTGACAAAAAATATTTTTAAGAATTGAATTGTAATATTCTGTGCTCATAAATGAGAAATTCTGTAAATGTGCTGTATTTTTTTATGTTTGTGGCTTACTCGTGCTTCTGTGACAGTGGTTCTCACTTAGCTTGAGTGAATATATGCATGTTAACCTGCTAAAAACGAAGGGACTATAAATGATTGATGATCCATCTGCCTGAAGTGTAAACAGGATCAAAACAAAACCCTGACTTTGAAGGAGTAGTTTGTGTTTTATCCTTATCCATTTGTTCTGATCTGTTTGGTTTATCATAAATATTGTTGAATTCCAGTAGAATCACAACAGCCTTTTCCGCCGTGTATTGAGGAAGTGAAAATCAAAGGTGTGTGTCAAAAAATCAGGGCTTCAGAATCTGTTTAACACACCAGTAAGTTAGTGTGGTCCGTGTTGTTTTCATTGAATGTGGTGTAAAGCGGGTTAGTGTCAGTCTGGGCAGACAATAAACAGTGTCTTTAGAAGGTTAAATGACTTTGTTGGAAACGGGAATGGATGCTTGTCCGATCGCATGATTCGTACCAGGCATCTGCCACTGAAACCAGACTTTATTTAACACTGCAGGACCATTGAGGCCATGCAGGCAGAACAACCACAACTAGGCTGTTCTTTTTCTCTCCTTAATTAAAAAAAGACACTGGATTTGGTTCAGGCGAAGTTACATCAAAAGGCAGTAATTTAGATCCCAAAAGAAGGTCATGCGATAGATATAGAAGGATTGTTGGGTGAATTCACTAAACTGTTTCGCATGCAGAACTTCTAGACAAAACCCTGCATTATATTCGCATGCCACCTGGAAGCCAGTCTATCTGCATGCAATGTGGAGTATGGAAATTTGAAGTCGCCTTTTTTACAAAAATTAGTTACAAACATTATTGTTTTGCTTGGTAGTTATAATGCTGTAAAATTACTACTAAACACTAATAATATGGTGGTAATGGATTTTTTTTATTTTTTTTTATTAATTAATGTATACTTTTTTTATTTATTCAGTATTTTTGTCAATTATTATCTTGTTTATTAATTAAATCATACATTTAAAAGTTGTATTTATTTATTTTGCTTGTGTTACAAAAAATTTGCATTTATTTAAACAGGCAAGCAGAATCCTCTCTGGATATATCATGGGGCTGATGAAAGTCTACTTTAGAAGGTGTAATCATTTGATTAGTTGTGATTTCCCTGAAGTAAATATTGTATAAAAGTGTCCTTCATTGCTGAAGTGTGATTTGGGATACCTGAGAGTGCGCAGCAACAGATACATTAAGCTTCATGATTTCCTCTCTGTGGTCTGAAGCGCCATTAGGATGTTTGAGATAATACATTTAGCTGTGCTGCGGTTCATAGCTCATTCGGTTCATTAAATGCTTGCGAGATGTATTTCTAGGCCACAGCTATTGTAGCTTATGAAAAGCCTAATGGGTTACCATATTAGCTTGAGATCAAATGAAGATAAATAACATTTATGTGCTAACATGCCCTCTTTTAATCTCATCTGTTCCTCACCAAGCTTGTTTTAGCTTGGGTTTCTTAATAGCCTATCTACTTCATTTTTTTTTTGCCTTTTTCAATCTTTCCTCGCTGCCTTTTTTTAGGAATGTTTGTGTCTAATGCTATTTCTGTAAGTAACCCCATTGCAAGCATTAGACTTGTCTTTAGATGCCTCGTAGCTATTAGACACAGTCTGTTTACACTGAATAATGGGGGGCAGAGTTGAATATACGTATAGTTATACCAGAAGATTAAAGATTGGGTAACACACTCAGTTTCTGCCAATCTCATATTAATCTTGAGAACCTATACAGTAGTATTTCATACGTCGTATCTTCGAAGAGTATTTAGTTTGATCGAATTTATAAAAGAGTAATACAGCTGTACAATTATTTCCGTAAAAAACACGAGCTGCTGAAGGGCAGGCAGTGGGACGGAACTACAGCACGAGCACACAACACCTCAATGCATTAATCCCTTTGTGTTTTTTTACATTATGCACTTACACGCCAATTGCCAACAAAGAACAAACCTATGACTTAGTTTGACTTACCGCGTGCAGTTCATGTCCGGGCTATTTCTTTCGGCTTTCCCTTTTTTTTCCGGGAGAATTGCCCAATAAAAGGAATAGGATCCCTGTTACAAAACAGCCATCCAGACTTATAAAAAACTTTCAGAGACAAGTTGGAGTGCTGGGGGATTGTATCAAGCACAGAAATACTATGTCATACGTCGTTTTTCAACAATTTGACCATGTTAAGCATGAGAAGCCAGCAAAATCAACAGTGTAATGAAGTCAGAATGCATGACATGGCATCTTAGCCCGCCTTTAACCTCCCCTGTAATCATCATCACAACATCTTAACGCTCATGACAGGAGATAGTGGCTGACAGGAAGGACATGGCACTGAAATTTATGGCAGCGGTGATGATGCACAGTTAAGCATCAGGTGCATCATCACACACTGCCAGCAGGACTTCATTATCATGTCCCAACAATCCACCACCTGCCCTGTCACGTGCCTGTCATTGAGCTGACAATGGGAAGGATTTCTGTGATTAAAAAAAATATTATTGTGCCAGATTCTACAAACGTTTGTACAAAAAAAATTGCATATAGTCCTATTGATAAGACTTTTTGAGGGTCAGAAATTCTAATCACAGCATCTGATTTTAGAGACAGGCCTGACAACAAAATAAACTGCTTGTGGGTTTGACTTGTCCCTAAAAAATTTTTTTGGCACATTGATTCATCCTGGTTTATATTTTTTTTAATAATTGGTCAATTTGATCTACAGTACTTGTAATCAATTCAATAACAATTTATTTACAATTCTGGACAATTGGACAGATTTCACAATTAGTATCATTATTTTTCATATAAAAATTGCATTAATACCACATATGTTAAATGTTTTTCTTTTTCCCTATTCCCTATGTCTCTACTGTCTGTACTAATACTGTATGTACAATATTTTTGTAAAGCTGCTTTGCAACATTGCAAACTGTGAAAAGCACTGTAGAACGAAAATGAAATGAGCTGATTTTAATTTTACTCAATTGAACTTAATTGAACTGAGTCATTAACCTCTTTTACCCTGTTACTTTAGGTATGATTATGTGGAAGTGGAGGAGCCTGTTGGAGGGATGGTGCTGGGTCGTTGGTGTGGTTCACAGGGGGTCCCAGGGCCCCAGATATCCAAAGGTAACCAGATCCTGATCCGCTTCGTCTCTGATGAATACTTTCCATCAGACCCAGGGTTCTGCATCCGTTATTCTTTGCTTCAACAGGTTAGTAGCGACTTACTCTCCACTGTGTGTAATTTAATGGAAGCTTATGTAATGTTTACTGAGTGGGTTGACTGTTTTAAATGTTTTATTCATAATAGCCCTCTGCTGAATTAAGTGATTTCTAAATGTAATATCCAAATTCTGAAGTTAAATACACAGCGAAGAGGTCAACAATTGCTGTACCAGTTTACTAAAGAATGTGCTGAAGATTTATGAGAAAATGTCTCATGGTAATTTAGGGGAAAAATCCAATAACATAAAAGAGTTTTAAAATGTAGAGATAATGGACGTTATCTAACAGAGCATTGTGCTTACCAGATCAGATTGATAGGACATACTCGGGGTTACAGATAATGGTGCACTTCTTTTTTTTCTTATTTTCCCTTTATAAACTCGTATAAAATGTGATAAATGCATTTAACAGTGAACTTTGTTGTAGAGAGATAAGCTTTAAAAATGAAGAAATATAAGGAGAGATTGAAAGAAAGCTGGTGATGTAATCACTGTTCCTTTACTGAGATGACCTGGCAACCTCAAATGACACAGAAAATGTAAGGTTACAATCATATTCAGGCTTTCTTCTGAATGTTTCGCTTCATGTGGCGGTGAAAACCACAAAGGGGCGGGTGACAGTGTTTTCCATCTTGGCTATGGTTCAGTTTCCTCCCTTTAATTTATTCCCTGACAGGCGTCACATGGCACATTTGAAAAGGATTATTCCCCTGAAATGATTTAATAGTCATGCTTGGCTTTGATGTGTGATGCCTGTCAAACTTTTATGACTCCACTTTCCCCTGCATTTGTTTATTGAGCCCTCGGAGCGTGTCTGAACACTTTGCTACGTTGTTGAAAATCGGTCTCATTGTTTTACTTTGAACAAAGGTTTGCTTTATCGGTCTCTGTAAGATCAAGCCTGTATGTACACCGCTCCCATTTTATTTCAGAGATGATTGTGGTAAAATATGCTACTAAGATTACACAGGACAAGTATGACCATAGAATACTACAAAAAAACGCATAAGACTTGTCCATGTGCAATTTCCATTTGATGGTTTTTAGTACATCTCATACGTCTAGCATCAAAATTCTGGTGCCAGTGCTCGGCTGGTACTCTGTGAACCTCTCTTAGAACTGGTTTGTGTTTTCACTGATGTAACAGACTATGGTACTACATTTCAAAATTATCACATGATCTTTAAAAAAATATTAATACTAAATTAAATTGTAATAAAATAACATGTAAAATAAATAATAATATGAAAATAAATAGAGATGCACAGATGATACATTCCTTTACCGATACTGATTATTCAGAGTGATCTGCTGATGCCGATACTGATTGTGAAGATTACATTAATATTTCTTAAAGGAGTCATATGACACGGCTAAAACAAATATTATTGTTTGTTTTAAATGTAATCCAATGTGTATACACAATTTCAGGTTAAAAACGCTGTATTTTCCACATACCGTGCATGTTTGTATCTCCTCTTTGCCCCGCCTCTCTGAAACGTGCTGATGTTTTACAAAGCACATCGCTCTGAAAAGCGAGGTGTGCTATGATTGGCCAGTTAATCAGTGCATAGTGATTGGTCGAATACTGCAAGCGTGTGACGGAAATGTAACGCTCTTACCATATTCGGAACATCAGGTTCCAAAGCAATTGTACTGACAGGTAATAAAATGTCATCGGTACTTCCTTATATCAACCTGAATCTGATACGGAAAATGAAGATGATCAAGCCGATACATCAACTTTGCCATGGCGACTTGAGCAGGATGTGAAGGATTTTATACTAAGGTTTTATACAATTTTTTTTATGTTAAATAGTTAAAAACTAAAGCTAACTGTTTTACATTTTATATACGACGTTATAAAGACTATAAACAAACAACCATATACATCATACAGAGTTTGTGTGAGAAAGAAACAAGCTCGCATTACAGCATTTTCACTGATTAGTAGGACTTATGTTGTCTTTTTTCACGTTGCGCGCGTGTCTGCATTTGCAGATCACAAACACACAACAAACTCAACCCGCATAAGTCCGTAACAAAGTCTTTTACATTTAAAATATACTTACAGGCTGAAGTATAGGCAGAATCTGAAGCGCCAGACTGTCCTTGTGAAGTTTTAATGGTTGGAATGGCCCCACTTTTTAACTAAAGCTTTCGTCTTGATCTCTCCCAGGTTCGTGAAGCAATCGTTGGTTAAATGCACTGCACAAACTTGAACATTTGGATTGTAATTTTCTGGAACAGTGTTGTAAATGAAATGTAACCAATCGTTTTTATTTGTCTTATCTTTTAGCAGGGCAAACAAAAGAGTCTTTCTTTTCACAACCAAACACACAGCGTGTCCGTAACATGGCTGCGGCGGTGACGATACAATGAGATTTACTAGTACGCCCACTTTTCTTGCGTTTAGATTTGGGCGGTCTTAGTCAAGTCATGTTACGAAGTGACGTACATTCGCCGGGGTGAGGTTACACCAGGCGTTTCAGGCAGGTCTGGGTGAGCATTTTGCTATTTTACGTGTCTAATACATGCATGGGCAACTTATAACACACCAAAGACACAGAAAAACAAGTGTCCGCGCCATATGACCCCTTTAACTTTTTGAATGTTAATAATTAATATAGTGACTATTAATGTTGAACATCAAAGTGGTGATGGTTCTTAACATTATTTGCTTTTTCCTGTCCTCTTTTGATTGACAGGATAAATCCGATAGTATGAAAACTTGCTTTTTATCCACCGATACTTATTATTGGCTGGTATATCGGCGCACCTCTAAAAATAAAGGATTTTTCCGCTTTATATAACATAAATGTCAAAGAGAATTCTCTGTACGATACCACTGAACGATACCACATTGCCTGTACAGGCAGCTTTATTATAATAGTAGTGGTCTAGTTTTATCTGTTTTTTGTTTTGTTTTAGTCCAGTTTTTCAGCACAGAATCACCTTTGTGAAAACCGAAGGATTCCAGAATCATCAACAGCACCTTCAGTGTCATAAGTGCCTAAACACTGGCATTAAATAAAGGACTGGTGTAGAGTGTATGCACGTGTCGTCACTTTCCCACGAGAACACAAACGCAATTGCGGGCAACATTTGAGTGTCCAAAAACACCAGAACCCTTTGTAAGTCGTAAGGATCATCGTCGAGTCCAGCTGCTAGAAATTTCAGCAAATAAGCAGCCATTTTGTGTTTTACCACTCAAGGGAACGTGTGCCGGGGCGTTCCCTTGAGGGGGGTGTTCACGTGGGAAGGTGACGTCAGTGCACACCCTATATTCTTCCAACATTTCATCCATTTTAGGTTTGATTTTTAATATAAAATTGAAAATGTCAGTATGTAGGATGATGTGTAAATGAGGGCATTCGGAGTTGTATTATTGCAGGAGTAGGTGTGTTTTGGCTGGCTCTGGGCACAGCTCAAATCAGAGAAGGTGTGGCTGAATGGAGCACTATTTATAGTGTTTGTGGAGGAGGATGTCGAGCTGGAACCTACAATTGCAGCACTGCTGCCCTAGCCTCCTCCAGTCCTGACTCACAGAGAGAGCTTCGGGTTTATTTTCTTGCACGCCAGGCATCCGAATTAAGAAGGCTTATTATGGCTGCAGTGGGAATGAACAACATTAAAATGACCACCTTTGTTCTCAACAGTGCTGCACGCCCGCAATGCTGTCAGTGTTCTTTTTAAATTAAAGCGTTACAGTTTTGTTGTGTAGACTGGATTCTAGGCACCAGGTGTCACGATTTGCAAATGAGGAAAACAAGTTCCCTCCTGACTGGTTAGGCAGCGGTGGAAACTATTACCTTTCGATATATCATCCGTCATGCTGGTACAAATGACTTAACAGCTTCGCTTTGTTTGCTTGTGTATAGATAAGAATTCAGTCTTGTTCATTGTGATGTAACCAATAGAACATATGCATTAAATATTTATCAAGCACAACACAAATATATAAAGTAGATAGGATTGTGTAACATTGCATGAAGAGTCTTCATTCTCTTTACTTTTAACAAATCCAGTAGACTTCTCATAAAACCCTTGAGGTTTCAAGCTTGCTGTTATTACACCCAAGTTAATAGTCAAGCTTTTTAATCATCGTCTTTGTGCTCTGTTGATGCCAAGCAAAATGATGTGCGCTTCAGATCCTCCGGTTCAAGGTTTACCATCCATTCAATCTGATGATGAAACGTTGGGAAATCAGTGGCCTGGCCCTTTAAGCTTTGGCTGACTCTTGGCTTCGCATTCCATGGCGATGGACCGCCATGTTGAAAGAGCAGAATTCAGTTCCTCTGTGGTCAACCTCAGCTACTGGAAACCCAGGAGCACAGGGGCAGCCCTGCTCTTTCTGTTTAAACAAGCAATCACTCCCCTTCACCACTTCCACCAAGAGAAGGGGAAAATAAGCCCCAGCTGCGAATTTCAGGAAGAGATTTTGGAAACCGGTAAGAGTTTGAGGCAAGAGGTCATTAAAACAGCACCCAGCTCTGGAAATAAGAAACCCTGATTTGTGAGAGATTCAAAGGAACACAACTGCTTCTTTTAGCTCCCGGGAGGATTTCCTAGACATTTTCCAACCTGAAAGGACTCAAAGGTGCCTCTTTGCATCTGCTTACTGATTTTAACCGGCCATTTAGAATGACACTGAACAAGCGCAAATGATGCTTCTTGCCAGATTTGACACGTTTCATAGGAACCAAGAGTGAGGCCAAACAAAGTTCATGTTTTTCTTATACCATCTGAAACCACTTTCCCTTTTCAAAAGAAAGTGGTTTACATGCAGTGTGAACACAGTGTGCACATGCCTCTACATTCTTCTCAGTGTGAGAAGCTTTTGTAGTGGAGTTGCACTTGTTTTTAGAGTAATTGTAGATGGCAGTTTTGTTAGACAGACATTTTTTATTCTGAACGAATGCGGTTCTTTCCATTCACACAGAGTACCACAAGGATTATTGAATTACGCGAGACGTCGCTTCAAACGCATTGTCTATTCAAGATCAGGAGCAAAATGTTTTGAAATGACTTCATTTTCTCTCCTGCTCCTTTTTCAACCGCCGTGTATGAATGGCACGCCACCAGGCTTGGCCTAAACCAAGTTCACAGTGAATCACACATTTTTTTGAGCGAGATCTCGGCACTTTCATTTGGATCTACAGAACTGACAGGCTACTGGCAGACGTAGAGTCTGAGAGCTCCTGTCCATCTGATAAGCTATTTTTCTTGTTTAACTGAAACATAGAGCCTGCTAACTATTTAAAACACTATGTTATCAGGGATAAGAACACATTGGTTTTCAGATATTATTTCATATTGCAACATCTGGAAGATGCAGAAAAACTGAAGAAGTTCCATTTCTTGAATGCGAATCATCTCCATATTTAGTGTTTTTTATTTTTGTTAAATCGTTATTATTAGTCACCTTTTATGTTTGCCGCTGTTTTTTGCAAATATCAAACCAATAAAAAGTATCAAAAACAAAGATACACTAAAAACGGAGAAGAAGATTTGTAGCATGCGCATAAACTCTGCGCGCTGGGTTGATGACATCATCGTTTTAGAACAGATATACAGATCGGCTGTACACACGAAAACGCATGGGTGGCAGTTTCAGATTAACCACTCTGTGACCCGCTTTCAAAAAATTGCGGTTTCAGGCTCCCGAAACGCCGGATCTGTGTGGATGAAATGCCTATACGATACAAAGTCTTTACGTATACTCTACAGCTTAACACGTCTCCGTGTGGATGGCCTCTTAGGCATTGTGAGCAAAATGTACAAGTGCTATTTTCTCCACCACAGTTGCTGTACTTGGCTGTGGTTTCATAGACCAGGACTCCGAGGATTTTTAATTGACAGATTGAAAGAGTGCCTCACATTCACAAGCTGCTAATGGTTTCCATTCCACACTGCTGGCCAAAGCCAAAACTGGAAGCCAGTTTTTTTGCAGCGTAGGGCAGCTGAATGTACAGGTTTTTTAAAAGCAGTTGTAATGGTGTTTGTTTTTAATTGGATGTATTTATTTAGTCGCATGCATTCTCAAATTGTTACTAAAATGTCGTTTGAAATAAAGAAAAAATGTAAATGATAAAAAAACAAACAGAAACATTTTCTCCAGTGATCTCAGACCCTTGGACCCCACTGTGTATTGTTTTACACGCAGACAGGTTGCCCCTGCGTTTTGTCCGATGCTTCGCTCAAATGGCCTCATTCATAGTGACCTCATTTTCAGCTTTCCTCACAAAGCAAATACATTTTTATCATTGTAAAAATCTCAGACCTTCCTTTGACACCATGTCCTTTACACAGAGGTTGCCATGCCAACTCACTCCCCACCTGTTACCTGGTTTTGTAGTGCAGCATTGGACATGTCACTCATAGGGGGATTATGTTAGTGTTCCTGCGTTAAGCTGCTGGAAAAAGGACATGTTGACAGATCCCACAGGACCCGCGGCATTGGAGTGGAGTTGAACCTAGTGTAGATTTTGCTTTCTTGCAGGTTGCCCAACACCACGGGTATCACTGTTGCTGTCCTGGCACATGTCAGAGTTCACATGGGGTGAAGTTTTTTTTGGCTGGTTAATTGATCCTGGGGAGAAAGGATGTATCAGAGATTACATTTCCAAAACTGTGTATTGCATTACTGCGTGTTAATTTAATATCATTTTTCAATTGGCATTGCTACCTTACATTTAAAGTAACTATATTTACAGGCAGTCTTATATAAGTTATATAAAACATTACTTTTATTCAACCAAACAGAAATGTTTTTTTAATCAAATAAAGCTTTTTTTATCACGTTCATCTAACTTTTCAGCCCACAATGGCCAACTGAATTAACCAGTCTTTCTGAATGAGCAAAGCTGTGGTTCACTTTGAATGATTCAATGATCTCTTATATTCGCTAGTGACTGAAAAGTTCAATAGTTTAAATGAATCGGTTCAAGTGAGTCATTCGTGTGCGAGTCGTTCTGAACACAATGTGTGTTCATACTGGGGAACTCGCTGTGTACAGTATATGCTGATTCAACGATCAAACCGCACATTACTACGATGTACGTCATGTTCATTTAAGAAAATTAAGAAATTAAATGTACTTTGATGCAAAACAAAGTCTTGTTCCGCAACTCTTTTTAGCGCCTCAGTGTGCTGATAACGAAACAGCGCCTCCACTGTGGCGTAATGTCGCAACTGCAGTTACAAATGACAGTCCTTTTAATGCACGCAGCATTTCTTGTGAAGACTCCCTACATAATTTTGGCGAGAGCCTGAGGCGGCACAACATTTGACGGAGGCGGCCGACTCCAATTTCTCTATGCAGGAAAAACCCTGACAGGAAGGAAGTCCATTTTCAGATTTTATCTGAAGATTATGAGGGCACAGGATTTTGAAAAGATAATGACCCACATTGATAAAATATTTGCAGTTAACACTGCAATATTTCATGAAAAACAGGATTTGTCATTTTTTATTTTACTGGGACTTTAAATAAACCATTAAATAGAACATAAATCAGAAGCCTTTTTTATACTTGAACTTGAAGGGAATTCAAATTGCAGAAAAACTTTTTGCCAGTTTAACATGCAAAGTTTACTCGCTGTTACATAAAGCAAAACAAAGCTTTGGTCAAAAAGATTTGATGCCACTGACCTGGCAACATGCTACAAACCTGTGCACACTAAGTGCCAGAACTAAAGCCAGCCAATCAAAGTGAGTCAGATGGTCAGTAAAGGGACTGTGCAGTCATCCCAGAGGCAGACAGATTGTTATCTTAAAAATAAATCTCTCCTGTGGTGGTGTCTTAGCCCTGATTTCTTGTTTTGTTTTGTTTGTGTGTGTGTTCAGAGGCAGCAGGAGCCTGAGACCCCTGCGGTGGTGCCGTCATGGATGCAGAGTGTGGATGCTCTAAATGAGGCTGTCGCTGCTTTCAGCACAATGGAGCAAGTGATGAAATACCTGGAGCCAGACCGCTGGCAGGTGGACACGGAGGACCTTTACAAGCCGACCTGGCAGGTGGTGGGCAAGTCTTTCTTCCACCAGAAGAAAACCAGAGGTAAAGATCATGTATGCTGAATCAGGTTCCCTCAGCTGATTCTTTTTCTTAAAGTTCTAGTTTTTTTAAAAGGTTTACATTTATTCAATATTTATTTCAGATTAATTCATACATTTAATTTAAAGGGAATAATTATAATACTTTGCTGATAATTATAACTGATATTTAAGATTCCATAATTCATATTTGAATACAATTGATATGTATTCATATTCATTTTGATTCATATAAATTCATTATACTAGAAGTGTAATGATACATTCACCTCACAATTCGATACATACACAATATACTGGGTTCTCAATTACGATTGTATTACAATATTTGAAACAAAATATTATATAAAAGGGCAAATGAGATTAAAGTTGATTATAGAATTGACAACATTCAAGGTTTAATGGATCTTTCTGTGTGTAAATTAATAAAATTAAATAGATCTGCCACTGAAATTTAAAACAGAATTTTAACACAAAATTAAAATGACAAAAGGAATTAAGAAATCCTAATAGAGAACTTCTTAAAACTGCAAAAGCATAAATATTACATGAACAAAACAAAACATTGTTGTTGCTGTTATTATTTTTTATTATTAATATTTACAAAATGTATACTATTATTATTAAATCGTGACATGCAATGTGTATATATATATATATATATTGTTGCACCCCTAATAAATACTTGCCCCTCATAAAACAATTACAAATTTAAGAATTTTGTTAAAGTAAATCAACCATACTTCACTGTCAGCCATACATTTTATAAAAAAATCTATGCATTTTATTTCTCCTAAGCTGTTTTTCTTTGGGCCAAAATCCTCCTTATCTGTTTTTAAATGATGAGATCATCACTGTTTTTGGAACGCTTTTCAAAAAGTCACGGTATATTTGTGCTTGTGTAGGAGTGGTAGATCTGAACCTGCTTCGAGAGGAAGTACAGATGTACAGTTGCACTCCACGGAATTTTTCCGTCTCGCTGCGTGAGGAACTGAAAAGGACAGACGCAATCTTCTGGCCGAGCTGCCTGCTGGTAAAGCGCTGTGGGGGAAACTGTGCCTGCTGCTCTCATCACTGTTATGATTGCCAGTGCTCACCCACCAAGGTGGCCAAGAAATACCATGAGGTAAAACCAGTTCCAACCCTTCCATTCCATTTTTACATTTCAGATATAAGCTGAAGGTATGATATGTTTGAGAGCTTTAATAATCTCCTCTTCTTATGCAGGTCTTGATGCTGAAACACCGAGCAGGGGGTCGTGGGCTGCAGAAATCTCTGACAGATGTCCCCCTGGAACACCATGAGGAGTGTAGCTGTGTGTGTAAAAATGACTCCGACTAAACCAGTCCAGAAAAAACACTGCCCCCCACAGACTTCGCTTCACCCAGGGAAATATTTCGAGCTTGGTGATGACTGAGCTGAAGGCTTTTTTTTACCCTGATGTTGCAAACTAATGAAACCCAGGTTTGGATATCTTATTATCTCGACTCGTCTAAGCCTATGGTTCCATTCTCTTTGGCCTCCAAATCCTTAAAGAATTAACCCATGAAGAAGTTTCCATTGGCCACATATAACATGGAATGTTTGGAGGATAATTGGACACAGTCTACTTCTGTGTCTGGAGGTTTGCGTATAATGTGCGTATGTACTGTAGGGGTTCTTTGTGTGTGTTCACGAGCACGTGTACAGAGTTATGCAGGTTCAGGAAATGAGAATGCGTAAAAGATGTGCTTAAAATTAGATCTTGGATTCCAGGATAACAAGATGGCCTGAAGTGAGCTGAGTGCATTTTGGTGAGGATGAGTAAGTGAATAAAATATAGAGAGAGATAATGAATGACAGAACCAGCTAGGAAAAAAGCTATGAATTATTGTCACTCCGAAGAGACTCCTGTGTTTCTTAAAGATAAAAGCTGTTACTTGGGAAACAAGCAGGTTTGGCAACAGACTTTCTGTCCCACAATTTTTTGGGTGTAACTTTTTCACATTTTTAAATATAAAAAGACCATAGCTGCAAGACCGTGCATCCACTTTCAGAGATCCAAGGACAATTGAGGTGGTATGGACACCGTCTTCTGAATAACCCAAAGACATGAATTACACTGTGGGAATAAACCAGCGCTCCATTTTCTTCTCAACGCTGCATTGAAATACCCATTAATAATTCATCAAGAATGTTTCAAGATAAGGATTTTGCTACTGTTTCAAAGAGGAGCTGAGTGAACGGCTGAAGTGGAAAATCTTTTGCTCATTGGCCATGCATTTACTGTTTCAAATGAACAATAGACTAAAAATGCAAAGGTGACTTTATTGTAAATACATTTAAAGTTCTGTTTTGTGGACTTACCTTCATTTTTACATTTTTTTGTACCAACATTTTGGACATGTTAAATCTTTTTCCACTTTCATAACTACGGTAGTATTTTGTGCAGTATTAGTCGATGTTGTAGACATTTATCTTTTTTTTTTATTCCACTAGTTTGATTTTTGTAAGAAGTGCATCGTTTTGGATTAGATGTTTATGTAAATAGACTCTTTTAGAAGTTAAAGGGACCGAGAACTGCCAGTACCCTGTTGCTCTTACCATTAAACGATTATCAAAATTGTTGTGGTTTTTCCAAGTGGCACTTAAAGCATTTGTTTGCTTGAGTAAGCAGCAGTTGTCAAAGAATCACTTAATACTGCCAGAGGGAACCCTAACCATGAATTATAAACTGCAACCTGACATATACCTTTAAGATTGCAATTAGATAAAAAGTATACCAGCATATAAAAAGAAGACACTATTAAATTCACAAACGTACGTTAACCTTTTATAACCTCTTCATCATTTTATAAGTTTTATAGAGCGGTTTCATCTCTTTTGTATTCGTTTACTGGTTCGTAGAATGATGTCTTATATTGTTGCTCTCAGGTTAAGGTAGTACCCCTGTTTTGTTGCTGTGCAAACTTGTAGTGTTCTTTTGACAAAGACATGCATAATACATTTTCTTTTTCTTTGTTCCTGTGAATAAATTAATCCTTCAGACTTTCAGTTATTCTTGCAAGGCAAATGTTGTCCTCAATTGTCAAATGTCCTCAACTGGTAAAGGTTACACATATCAGTGTGTTGGTAATATTGTGTGCAAAAAGTATAAAAACATCACATGACAAAAGTAAAATACACATTCTTTAAATGCACAGCAGGTATAAGAGTTATTCTTTTCTGGATTATGGACATCATTTTGCACAATGATAACGTAATGTAATGGCACAAAACAAATTTCACAAGCCGTGAGATTACATGTGAACCAAAATGACTCTTACTCTTAGAAATAACATTGGAATACGACATTGTGATCACAAATTCAGTTTTGATTGACTGGAAAAGCAGCTGAGTAAACGAAACATGCCACATTATTTGCTTTTTAAATTCAGCTTAAAATAACATAATGACAGGCCATGCTGTGCCTTGCCTGATACCCTTTGCTTTCATCTGGTTGGTTATTTTCCCTGTCATTTTGGCGGACTATTTTTCTTTGATGTATTTTTTGTGACTTTGTTTTATACTTTGATCACAGAATCCTTACAAACCAATTTCACAAGCCAAATAATGCTTTGAGATCAGCCGTAAATCTTTAAAGGAAGAAAGGCTCATTTTGTGAACTCTGGTAGGGATGGGAATTTGTTGAAATGTCTTGATGTTGTGCTACAGCACATAGAAATGTAAAGCTTGCAGTTTCTCTTTTGAATTTCTTTTCTGTGATGAATTGGGGATTCCTGTGTGTCTCGAAATGTCTCGGACTGGACATCATCAGAATCATGGACATTTTACAGAAACAGGATAAAAAAAATTATCAATTTTTCAAGAAATTACCAATATAATTATATGGGCTAGCTACTCTAATAATATTTATCAAAAACAAAACATTTGAAACGGTTTTCTTCCAATAACTTGAATAACAAAGTGCAATGATTGAGCCTGATGAATGCTGTCACTGCAGTTTAAAAAAAAAGAAAATAGATCGATATTATTTGCTCATCTTCCCTCCATTTTGAGGAAAGGGTCTAAATTGTGTTATTTCTCAAGAACAAGGAATGTTGCATTTCATGTAATGGTTGAAAACCATTCAGTTACAGGTCATATATAGACAATTCATTTGTTTTCTAGCTACTTTGGACCTTTCGTAATTTTTTTGTTAGACAGCTTTTCTCAGTAAAATGTGATGTGTCCTTTTTTTGGCCTTTTGCATCTTTGTATGGATAGGACAGTGGAGAGTGAGACAGTAAATTATGGGATGAGAGAGAGGGAATCGGAAGCCGGGAAAGGACCACGAGCCAGGATTCGAACTCGGGTCGCCGGAAGTGCTGCTGCACAATATGTTGGCGCACAGTCTACTGGACCACTTGGTGCCGACGTGATGTGTTCTTTTAACACTAAAAAAAGATAAACAAAGTATACCCTGTTCATAGAAATTGATATTTAATAGAAAATCTTAATAGGCCATGCAAGGTCTCCATTAGATAAAGTGTACAGTCTATGTTATTTATTAGCATAAAAACGAGGATCACAATTAGAAAAAACCCTTTTAGGTTCTAGCACAGTGGCTATCACAAAGTATTTGAATAAAATCATGTCTGCATCTGAGAGTACTCGCACTATAATGCAAGCGGTTTGAAGCGGTTGTGCGTATGAATGTTGGACTGGGCTCGGTCTCATTAAGTTAATTACAGGCCTCTGTGCTTTGTGCTTTTCCAGGGACTGGCTGTGGTTCCTGGCTAAAGTAATGATCTGACATCTGAGTGGCATCAATCATGAGGATGTGGACAGTTTGCCTTTCCACTAAAGACGTCATGTGATATCTCTTGCAAACCTTCTATTTCCAATGCCTTTGCAAACCTTTGTTAGAACAGTAAATATTGCAGTCAGCATTGTCCATCTTTTGTACTGCACAGGTCACTATATTTGCATAATATGTCCTTTAGAAGCATATACTGTGTATCTATGAAGAGCTAGAGAACCTGAAGGTTAATGCATGTGATGCTGTATCATTTACGTTTGACAAGGTGTTGCCACGCACAAGGTCGAAGCCATAATCTATAACCCAGTTCTACACGAATCAAATGCTGCAAAGCATCCTCTTTCCTGTTGCCTGTGTATAAAAATCACCACAGTGTGCACCATCTTTGTAGTTTAACAGTAAACAGATGCAAGGAAGACAAGACCAGTCAAAATTTCAAGTAAAACAAATAGTACTCTGATGTCCTCGATTTCTGTTTACTTTTTAAAAGTGAATATAATGTCAGTAGAAGTCAATGTTTAAAACTGTTAAAACACAGCACGCATACAGCATGGCTGTTTAAATGGACAGGGGATTCATTATAAATCACAGACCATATCCCCTATAGCATCTTTCTTTGTGTTAGCTGTTGTAAATCAATCAGGTGAGCTTGAGGTTATTATAACCTGGTGTTGACGGATCTGGGCCCGTAATGTAATGGTCTAACGTCTAATGTGAGGCACAAATGAAATTTGCTCTACAATCTGTTTCAGACAGCTAAAAGGGAGAAATCTCATTTCATAGCAATTACAACTGATAGAGAAACTGTACGGAACTTTACTTGCATTGCAGGGTTGAATTGCGTTATTATGGAATAGCAACTATAATACTGTGAACTCAGTTGCACTGTGGCCTGAATCAATACACAAATAAAATCCTGTTGAGATGAAATCAATAAACCTTAGAGCAAGTCATGTGTCCCTACTGATGTTGTAGGTGTGTTTGTAAACGCATGCATATTTTAACAAAGTCATGCAGATCTTAAAATTGATCATTTTTATTTTGTATTATTGTTTAAAAAATGCACCTTAAATTACATTTATATTTTACAATTTAACTTTTTGCACCCAAATGCTAAGAAGGCATGAATTATGCATCTGTTTTATGACTGGAGGTTAGTCTTCATATCTGACTTCTGCACAGACCTTCAACACTGTTTTGCAATGTGCTGATGCAGGTTCAATCTCATGCACGCTCATAAAAACCGACCTATGTAGTCTATAGAAGCCTGTGAGAGACCCATTGGGAATATCTGGCCAAAACTAGGTGTGAACATTCAGCATTCTCCTTGACCTCTAAAGAGAGGATGATTCTCAGGAAACATGGCCATTTGTGTCCAATTTATGTCAACATGGCTGACCACTGCTTCATTGTGTCATTTCAATTCAAAATTATAGGTGTAAATGAAGAGTTTGGTTCCAAAATGTGACAACTCCGTTTTAAATTGTTTTAAAAAAAACATGTTTTTTATTGTGTTATGTTTTCATTGTATTTTATTGAGTTAGTTAGCTGATTTTTTTTGTTATTATGGCTTAAATCAAAATAAACCAACTGCAGTTTGATTGATATTAATCGGAATGCACAATAAAACAAATAGATTTTTGAACAATTTTAAAAACGGAGTTATCTCATTTTGGAACCAAACTCTTTATATATAAATATAGATACGCTAAACCCACGTTTCGAATTTGGAATTGTTTTTTCATTGCGTTTTTTAAGTTGATTTTTTGTTTCTTCAATCCTGTTACTATTTTACATTTCCACTTTTTAACATGTACTTTTTATGTACTATTACTGAAGTCTGAGGGAGTTACATGATCAGTTTAGAGGAAATAACTGTTGATCTGAGCCTACTGGATGCTTTCAGCCCTCTGACAGTGACAGATGCTGTCTCACATTCCACACACAAACAATGTGCATATTGCTGACCAGAACGCTTACCTTGCTGCTCTCCAATAAAAGTAACTTTCCCAAGTGAAGTGAAGGACAGCAGCAGCAATGCAACCATTAAAAAATTCAGTTTAGGCCCGCAATAGACTTTAGGCTAAAATATTGTGATGCCAAAATGGTGGCAATGCATCTTAAATATCTTGCTGAAGCTGAAGCCTCGAAAGTTTTTGGCATAGCCCTGAATGTTTTATTACTATGCGGTGTACAAATCACTTAGGAGCCGTTTACATTTTGCAATTTCTATATAATCTTGCTGAGAATGTGTTTAGAAGATACAAAGTCCAATTGACTTTTTTTCATAAAATTAAGTCTAAATGGGGCAATGAAGTGAGATCTTTTATTGATCTTGCACTGTGCTGTGGATTAGGTCTTTGTGACAGCTGACAAGCATAAACACAGTGTAGCTTAAGTAATCATGAGAAGGTGGAGCTGTAAGGGGACGTGCATGGAAAATGTTCACTTCTTCATTAAAAAGAAAAAGCTGCACATATTTGAAGATCACTCCCAATATATGAGTCACTTTGGCAATTACGAATGCTTTTATATGAACAATGTTTTCAACAGACCACCCAAATCCACAGCGGTCATCTCAGAAACAGCTCAAGTAATGACTTCGTCATCCCGGCCCTTCAGTTCTCGTTCACCTCAATAGCCAGGGGAAAACCGATCCTGAATGAAGAACACCTGAGAAAAAAACCTTGAATCTTAACATTTGACCTAAACTGTCACGCTTTCATGTTTTATCCTGCCCAGTGCTGCAGTGCCCGGCATAACAAACAGACCATCTCTTTGTTACTCATTCAGACCTAATGGCGCTGCAGAACGGTGCAGGCCTTCTTCCTTTTTCCCCTCGTCCTTGTTGACCTTACCGATGAGAGGGTCACAAACCACATGTAAAGACCTCCATATTACAAGTCAGCAGTCCACAAAATGGCCATTCACATCTAAACACCACTTTCCAGACCCTATAATCCAGATCAGTGGTGTGGTTGTTCAGAGAAGCGAGAAAAAAGGGGGAGAGAGGAAAAGAAAAAATAACAGCTGGGGTCAGTTTACTCTTTAATGGTTGAAGGTTTACAAATTTAGGAAACCGCCGATGCCTAACACAGTGGAAGGATCTCATTTTGAAAAGGAGACGCATCCGCCCTTTTCCCAGTCAGCTCCTGGAAAGTTTTAACTAGACGTCCCTCTTTATTAGGAGAATTCCCTGTGAATACACCATGCGCATTCAACACCAAGAGACCCAGTAGGAGATAAATCTGAGGAAAACATCTGTTTGTCTTGGCATGGGGATGACTCGAGGCATGGCACACAGAAAGCGTTACCCATTGCTCTTTGTACTTTGCTAAAAGGAAGGAAGCCTCTGAGTAAATCCGTGAATTGTTTGGTTGAGAATAACAAAATATTTCGAACTATATTTCCTATTTTCTATACGTATGTTGTCAAATATTTGTGAATATCAAATAATTAAAAAAAGGTATGGCCAACAATAATTGCTCTTTAATGGAGAACTTCTATGCATTTGTCTTTCTATACACAAGAATCTATCTAAGTTGGCAAACTTTTGAAAGCATGTTGGTGAACAGTGAGATTGCATAATATTTCACATATCGTTGCTGTCCTTCTGAATCCTTGGATGTCCAAATTTGCTGTTTGAAATGGAAAAGACTGTACGTTTTAAATGATGACAAGCACGTTTTCATACTTTCATTGGTAAGATATTTGCAAAACCCGGTGACAAACATGATGACTAATAATAATAATTTATGGCAAAAAATAAAAATCACGAAATATGAAGATGTCATTAAAATTCATGTAAAATACTGTATATATTGTCCACATCAGTTGAGATTGAGATCAAACATTTTTGAGAGAGACCTGACCAACACAAAACAAGTAACAATAATGTCAGGGTTGTCCTGGCTTTGTAATCCCAGTCATGGTTGAAGGTCACTTTACACCCAGCCCTCTCCCGTCTCTCTCTCTGTGGGAGTCTGAACAGGGTGGAACTTGCTTGACTTCACTTAAATGGCCTCTGTCCAAGGCAAACGGTCTAAAATCTCCAAGGCAGGGTGCTGCTCTGGGATGCCATTGACCTAAATCACTGGTCTGCTTTTATGGTTACAAAGCTCACAATGCTCCTTTGAATTACTTTTGAACACTGGACTCTTTAGCTGATGTATGCCTCAAAGCATCTGACAGACTCGCCTTCATATACTGTATATACATGTTGTGATCACATTTTCTGTGAACAAAATCGATCTACATATTAGCACAGCGTCTCTGAATTTCAAAGCGTCTGTTAAAAGGATTTCTGATCTCTTTGATGATAAATTGTAAGGCTGTGTAGTGAAAACTTTGATGGTTTCTACAGAATATTTGGAATAGTTGTTTTAAAGTTCTTTGTAACATCAGATGCCATTTTTCTCTGTGGTGTCTCATATAATACCTCTCCGCACAGTTGATTCCACGGTCTTTTACTGCAAATCAAACTTCTCAGTCGACTCTCATATGGGCTTTGATGTCTGTCTTCCATTTGCAAGATCAAACAGCCCAATATGAAAGCATCACTAAATTACCATGAGGTGATGTTCAAAAGTTGTCGATGCATTACCTTACTTCCAGCATTACACTATGCTGCGTTATACTGTAATGGTTACGGATATTGTTTTTGCTGGTTTGGTATATTTAGAACGAAGGTTTGTAGAATGGGTTTGGATGAACAGTTGTCATTTAAATATCAGAATGTTTTACTTTACAGAGTTGTGGTACAAGATTCTACCTCTGACTGAAAAAGTCTGGGATAGTTCACCCCCAAAAAAAATTCTGTCATCATTAATTCACCCTGATGTTGTTCAAAAACTTTATATCACTCTTTCTGTGGAACACAAAAGAAGATATTTTGAGAAATGTCATTGTGGCTTGTGTCCATACAATGGAAAGCAATACAGGCCAATGTTGTTTGTTTATCAACATTTTTCAGAATGATTTGTTGTAAGGAATTCATCCAGGTTTGGAATGACATGATGGTGAGAAAAATAATTTTCATTTCTGGGAGAGCTGTCCCTTTAAATGTGCAGATGATCTTGTCAGCTGAAACTTTCTTCAGCGAACAAGATCATCAGCACATTTAAAGGGTTTTTAAATGTTAAGTTTTGCATCACAAAAAAATCTTTTAGCCCATTTTTATCACAAATCTACCAAAAACTGCTATTCTTTGTCATAACGCATCCAATCCATAACCAAACAGTAATGAAGTTTGATAGTCCAAAACAATAAAGTATAATATAAAATGTCCCTTTACTTGTATAGAGTGAATGTCCGTTTTTATTTGATATCAATCGGGAAAAAAATGATATGATCTATTCTATGTTTGTGGGTTTATGTGCGTGTGTATGTGTGTGTGTGTGTGAGTGCCGGCCACACTGAGGATTTTCTATAGGCTCACCCCTTTATATATGTGTATAAATGATCTGCATTTTGTTGGATTTCTAGAAAGTTTATTGGACAAATAAAAAAAATGCTGTGAAATTTAATAATTTCAATTCATTTCCTATGGGTGCCCACAAATGGGCCTTAACAGCTCATTAAGGAGGTCTTCATTTTCACCAACTTAAAATTGACTAATAAAGTCCAACTTTTTTGGGTGTGGTTAGGTGGAAAACTTTTTTCCAAACAGGTTTTGTAACGATCAGATTAAGAGAAAAAAACGTTATTAGAAAAAACAAAATCAATTTAACCACATTTGTCCCCAACATCCCTTTAGGGTTAAAAAAAAAAGCAAACAGTCAGTCTCTCCATACTGACCTTTCTTAGGGTACTGAGAGTCACGTGGAAGCCAACAAAGTCCCAGAAGTCTTGAAAAAGGTAATATCTCACGTCAGCTGCAGCCATCGGTCAGCCTAATGGAAGACATTTATTCTGGGTGGGAAAATGGCCTCATTTCTACAGGATTTATGTTAACTGCTGGCTGCAAGACAAACTGTGCTGCTTGAATGCAGAGTCATACTGTATTAGTCTCAAGAATATATACGACATTGATTGATGTGCACAACACACAATTTGTGGTCATTATACTTTCAATTAAACCACAATTAAAATGCAAGCAAAATAGATGACTGAAGATTCAATTCAATTATAATTTGAACATTGGAAAAACAAAACATTCATAAAAAAATGATTAAAGGACAGTTCTTCATTTACGTACCCTGGAGTTGTTCAAAATCTGTGTAAATGTATTTGTTCTGATGAACATAGAGAAAGATATTTGGAAGAATGTTTATAACCAAATAGTTCTTGGCCACCATCGACTGTAGTAGGAAAAATTACAATGGTTTCCAAAAGTGCACCAGAACGGTTTACTTTCCTACCAAATACTGTTTGTTTACAAGCATTTTTCTAAATATATTTCTATGTGTTCATCAGAACAAAGAAATGTATACATATGTGGAACAACTCGAGGGTGAGTTCTTTTAATTTTCAACACTTTTCATATTTGGGTGAGCTGTTCCTTTAAACATGACATTCTGTAAAATCTTAAAATGTCTTTCTAAACCTTTTGACAAATATGGTTAAAAATAGATGGTTTCTTTTTATCCACGAATAATTTGCCAGAACCTGCTCTGACCGCCCACCCAATCTAAGCTTCCTCCAAGGAGAAGAAGGCAGGATATACCAAAGATAGTGTTTCAGTCTGTCACTGCGAGACAAACATGTCATTCCGGTTTGTATTTATCTGAAATGGAGGTTTGGTTATAGAACTGATGGAGAAACTCTCTGAGGATCCTGGTTTCCACCTAAAACAAGATTATAAAGCCAGATTAGATTCACACATGACACTTTGCTTCAGTTCACAAGACAAAGCAATAAACAGTGTGCAGGTCAGAATGTTGTCTGTTGCCTCTGCTGTAAAATGAAGAAGCGTTATTCATTTAAAGCTTTTAGCAGCCGTAAAACTATGAACAATATTTTATAATTATCCACATTTTAGCTTCAGGGTGAATATAGAAGATTATTTTGGCAAAACATGTTCGTAATTATCACAACACAGCATGCCTGTGCCCTTTCTTACAGCTATTTAAAAACATATCACACCAATTATCACTTATTGATGGAATGTGTTAGTGTTTCACTTTGTGTTAAATATTTTGCTGAAGGCACCTCTCCAAGGAAAAGCACGACAATGACACTTGGTTGTTCCATATTAGGAAGAAGAAAAAAATAAGCACTTGCATGGCAATGTGCTGATGCTGTTCTTTTTTTACTATAAAATGAAATTGCAGTAAAAGCACAGTGGCTACCGTAACAAGTGCAGGGTTTTACCCCTTGAGAAGAGTAAAAAAGGAATGAATTAAACTAAAGATAAGGTCTCATCTGCTTCTCTTTTCTAGCATGTGGGCAAGTGGGCTGTATTCTGACGGCTCTCTCACTAAATTAGGTTTTATTAACTAAGTTTGGGAGGAGCACGTGCAGATAACTTAGCCGGCTGGCTTTCCATGACCAATCTCACAAATAAGATAACTAACCCGGCTGGTTTCCTATAACCAATCTCACCAATCATCCTTTTAGCTCGTGAAAACCCCCCTACAAATATCAAGACGCCTTCATTCTCTCTACATTTTCGCAGCATCCCTTCTCCACCCCAACTCCTCACCATCACCGTGTTTTTACCGCAGTATAATAGGGGGGGGGGGGGGGGGGAACGGCACGAGTCCGGTCACATGCCGGGCCAGGGCTTTCTCCCTGGGAGAGAACGCCAAATACGCATACTATCCGTACTTATTATCTGTGAGGCAAACTCGTGAAATCCTTGGTGTTTCGAGTCAGATCTGTGGGCGTGGCTTGTTGGTTTGGTCTTATGAAACCCTTTCCCTAACCCACACCCTAATCCTAACTATCTAAACTACCTATGATTCTCAAACTTGCCAAAAAACACGGCTACGTGTACCTGATGACGTCAGACTCGAAACTCGAAAAAGGATTTAGTGAGAGCTATATTCTGACAATCAGTTTTTGCATCTTTCCTGTTTTTTACCCAACTGCTGAACTTGACCTCTGGCTAACCATTATAGGCCATAAGATCACTTCAGTTCTTCAGCTGTTCAAATGCACAGCATCTGTGGCCGGTTTTTGATTTTCATTCTTTTATTCTCAGACCTCCCAGACACCCACAGCTGGCATGATTTCCATCTGAGGTGCCAGCCAGTCCTGAACAATGCCAGGGCTGAGGAAGATCAAAGTGATGGTTCTTCAAGAGCACGGGTCACCAGAGGAACAGACTGCTGTTCCGAGTGTGTCTGCGTGTGTATG
Organism: Triplophysa siluroides; assembly: GCA_006030095.1. Classification (NCBI taxonomy): domain Eukaryota; kingdom Metazoa; phylum Chordata; class Actinopteri; order Cypriniformes; family Nemacheilidae; genus Triplophysa; species Triplophysa siluroides. The sequence continues at coordinate 671,089 of VCII01000624.1, read as the reverse complement.
TGTGCGTTTTCGTTTTCGTTCTCTTTGAATTTGATACAATAAGCCAGTAAAAACTGTTCCCCGGTGAATTTCATTTAGATCAAAAGAGCCTAACCCAAATGCAACATCTGCTACAAAATACCAAAACAAGTCTTTCCCGCCTCTCAAGCTGGACATCCTTGCATATCCACACAACCAGCTCCCCATGAAAGACACACCTTTAAACTAAACAGAGAACAATGTGTGCAATACTGTGTTCCAAAATGCAATGTTCATGATTCGCACTTAATTTCCAGTCTGATAAGTGCCAATATTTTTTCTTAAAGGAGTAGTCCACGTTAAAATAAGCCATAGTAGGAAAAAAATGACTATGGAAAATCAATGGGGGCTTGTTTTGAAGTGAAATACTCCTTTAACTTAAATTTGTGTAAAAACTTGTCATTTCAAATAATTTATGCATTTGCCATTATTTTTATAATATGCATGATTTTGGCATGGTCAACCTACATTGTGCTCTCCCCTTTGATCTCCACAAATGCTCTCCACATATGATTATAAAACCATTGACACACTTTAGATCAAGACAGTTGAGTTGCATGTTGTGCATAACAGCAGGAAACTCTTGACCACCCACTCATCACATTGTCTAGACAGAAAATTTGATCAAAGCTGTCATAATATTTGAGCTATGCGGGCGTGGCTGCTAAAACAGAGCAAAGTAATAAGACAGGAATGAAATAAAAGAAAAGACCAAAGAGGGAAGAATAAAAAAAACGTGGAATCAATGAGATCAGCTATATGAATTGACAATATTACTGCAGTCTCATGTGTTAGCCATTCGATGTTTTAAGCTGTGGTGACAGATATTTATGTAGAGCTCTATTTCAGTGCTCTTTAAAATGTTAAACGAATGACTATGTGAAGCTCGGTATATGTCAAATTAAAATTCTGTCTGTTCTGTTGATCTAACAATTCTTTTTTCTCAGAGTAGCTCAGATAGGCACACCCACCCTCGTTCTTTTTAAGCCAACCTTTAACACTGTTTCCGAGATAGTGTTGCTATGGAAATAAGACATCCCTTGCAACACAGAGCCAGACACTTGCCATAAAAGGAGAAAGTTATGCAAAACTACCGCTCGCAGTAATATAGCACATAGGATCCAGAAAATAGCAGACATGCGTGGTAGAAATAATATTGTGCGCTTTTAATATGTTACATGATGCTGTGATTTCTCATATTTATTTATTTATAGCAACAGTTCCATTACATCAAGCACAATGCTGATTGTTTAAAGTAGCTTGGGGTAAGAGAAAACATAAAGTCGTTTCTACATCACATCATTTGCTTTTACATTAATCACATAATCTGAATATGCATTCCTTTAATAATTTCCGAGGCAGTTTAAATTTCACGGGGATTGTTTTGTTCAGTTAACAATGCCACAGAGAGAAAAATAACTCAGCTGTTAAATCTTGATTACCCATAATTACCATCGCTGTATCATTAAAATCCTTCTAATTATTTACTTTGCTAAAAGAACGTCCAAGGTATGATTAGAGTTTTGAGAGGCGAGTTAGCTGCCTGTGGCTCTTGGCTCCCTCCCTTTATATTCGTCAGCCGGAGATGAATGATTTGGCTTCAACGGCGACAGAAAAACCAGTTTAAGCGATGAGATTGTCCTCAAAACAACAAATCTAGAGGTCTTCTACAGTCAAATCATTTTGAATGGGATTCCAATCAGGTCCTTTAGCCATTTAAGACGCATAAGGACACACAAAGATGCAGGTTTGCTGGAGAAACATGAACAGGATTGTTATGTTTCCAGTGGTCAACTTTGGAATGTTGATAGAGTTTGTTGGTTTTCCATCTTCTGTTTAGTGAAAACAGAGGCCAACTTACACCAATAGCGTTAAAACACTCATGCAACCAATCGCAATAATTGGAATCCAGTGTGAATGACTTGACAAGTGTATACAAGTTAATGTGGCACTTCTTTATTTCCTTACAATCCATGACAATTTTATTTTTTTTGGCATTTATTTTTTCCGGGACTTACTGTATACCCATTACATTACCCTTAAAGTCACAGTTCACCCAAAATTGTCATCATTTACTCAGCCTCTTGTCATTTCAAACATGTATGACAACGTTTATTTGCATTGTATGGATACAAAACCAGAGCAAGTAAATGGTGCCAGTTAACAACATTCTTCAAAATATCTTCTTTTGTGTTCTGCGGAAGAAAGAAAGTCAAACAGGTTTGAAATGACGTGAGGGTGAGTAAAAGATAACAGAATTTTTATTTTTGGGTTAACTATCATTTTAAGATGATCTGTAGTATGGATATGCTCAATAATTTTGATGGATTGACTGTGCTAAAAGTAAAAAAATTGTTTTCGCAGACACAATAGGAGTACATTAATTTTACAAATACAATTAGTTTGCAATTAGCAAATAATGAGACTTGATGATGGAAGCGTTATTCTCATTTAGTCAGCTTTATAGTTCCCTCTCTAGACTATGACCTCTCATTGGATCAACATTAGTAACTTCATCTTTGCTATTTAATCAGGTCTGGGCAGTTTGTCAAGTATGCACAGCCAAATGAATCTCTGTGATAAAATAATCTGTCATCTTTTTTATGTAGCTGGTCTATTTATGAGCGTCTTTGGTCACAGATAATAATCAATGTTGATTAGAACAACATAAAAAAGTACAGTTGCACATATTACTTTTTAAAAGACCACTATAAAACCAACTTTTACACACTCTTCATAAATACCACAGGTATTCGAAAAATCCAGCTGTAATTTATCCAGGCCGAGTGGTGGTAAAAATGTTCATTTCCACTTTAACCCATGCAGATGCATCTCTTCATTTACAATTTTAGCATTCCCTTGCTTTATACCAACAAAACACCCCTGATACACATACATTCGGATTAGGGAAATAATACTATTATAAGAGAGCACGACCATGTTGTGATGCAATGCTTTCATCTCAGAAATCCTATTTAAATGCAAGTGCTTCTCTCACACATTAATCAATCCGTGTTTAGTAACTGGAAAAGGATTTCAAAAGCATTGAGTATTTCTTTTGTTTGCCTGTGCCACTTCTGAATGGAGTGACACTCCTGTCTATATGGCCCGGCCCAAGAGAGATCGATTGGGCAGTCTGGATAATTGAGTTCTAAAATGAAAGGCTTTATTTCACTCTTCCTGCCAAAGGCATTTTTCATTCTGGCAGGGCATCAGTAGTGCTTTACAGCCGCTGGCTAATTCAGTGACAGTTTTGTGACACAACCTTAAACAGAGATGCTCTTGCCGTTTTTATTTGAGGGAATGTAAAAGTATAATTTACCAGCTACATCACTGTTGTTGGAAGATAAACCTTTGTTTTTATCATGTTTGTCAGACTTCTGCATTTTTTCTTTGTGCATCTCATGTAGATCCAACTCATTCGAAACAATGGTGAATTATGTCTTTGGGCTTCGGTGCTAAATTTACATTTCTTTGTTTTTGGGAACATTGAGCTCTAAAAGTTTTAGTGGTATGGACACTTAAGTATTTGTTGTGCCTTGTTGAGTTTATGTAGTGTATTTGTAGGAAACAGCAAAAAACAGTTACAGCGTGTTATTATATTATTTACATCTACATTTTAGTCCTTTAGCAGACACTTTTAATCCGAAGCGATTTACAGAGAGTTCAGGGAGCAATAAACGATATATCATACAGGAGCAATAATACAATAGGTGCTAATACCAAGTTACTAGTTTCAACAAAAGCTAGACCACTACCTGTTGAGAGAAAGAGAGGGGGTTAGTGTTTTTTTGTTTAGTTTTTTTTTCATTTGTCTGGCAAGTATTCACAGAAGAGATGGGTTTTAAGTAGTTTTTTTATGTTGTGAGAGATGTGGTTGACCGGACTGAGTTAGGAAGAATGTTCCACCAGGAAGGAGTTGTGAAGGAGAATGAGAATGAGCGGGAAAGCGATTTACTGCCCTTATGAGAAGGCAATACAAGACGCCGCTGGTTTGCTGAACGCAGGGTTGTTGATGGGGTGTATAGAGTGTAGGTGGATGTGAAAGTATGCCGGTGCAGATGCAGTGATAGTCCTGCATTAGTGACTTGAATCTGATACGGGCTTCAACCAGTAGCCAGTGGAGAGAGATGAAAAGGGGTGTCACATGAGCCCTTTTGGGCTGTTGGAAGACGAGGCGTACCGCTGCGTTCTGGACAACCTGGAGCGGTTTGATAGCCTTTGCAGGAAGACCAGCAAGGAGATCATTGCAGTAGTCCAACCTTGAGATTACCAGGGCCTGGACAAGGAGTTGTGCCGCATGCTCAGTGAGATCGGGTCTAACCTAACCTTTGCAATGTTCCTCATTGAAACTTATTATTATTAGCATTATTATTATACATCATTCACTCCTCATGTAGTCACATTCAGTGAAATACATTATGAGATCATTTTTTCCAATGTGTGTTATAATGTTTCACAGAGACTGTCTTCCAGCAACTTCACAAGCCGTGTATGAAAATAATAAAAGTGTGGTAATAGTGTTTATTGGGGGTAAATGTATTTTCTGTTCACAGGCATGACAGTGATGAAGTACTCCTCTCCTCCCAGCTGGCTTGGCAGAATAGCTCACACCTGGATGATCAAACTCTTAACTGGGTCAACTCTATGGGGATGTGGCCACTTACCTCATTAAACCTCCCTCTCATGTCAGCCATTTGTGTTCTTTGTTTTACCCCACAACAGCAGGTTGTAAAATGAAAAAGGACAATAATTGCACCATTTAAACATTCGTGTGAATGTTGTTTTCAACGAAGGCAGCACAATAGTCTATAAAGTCAGAATTTGTAATTGTTTGTGTTGGGCTGTAATTATTTGTTTGGAGTCTTATAACAGTAACTTTAAAGGGACAGTTCACCCAAAAATTTTAATTAATTATTATATAGAGGATCACAGAAAAAAATATTTGGAAGAGCGCTTGTAACCAAAAAGTTGTCGGCCACCATTGACTACCATAGTAGGAAAAATGACAATGACAGTCAAAAGTGCACCAGAACTGTTTGCTTTCCTATAAATATCTTCTTTTGTGTTCAACAAAACAAAGAAATGTATGCAGAATTTATTCCTACCATGTTAATAAATGGTGGCCAAGAACTGTTTCTCTGTGTTCATCATAACAAATACATTTATACAAATCTGGAACAACTTGATGGTGAGTAAATGTTCATTTTTGGGTGAACAATTCCTTTAAATCCACTTTTTGAGGTTTGTAAAACTGTTTGCCATTATGTGATATCCAGCACATGTGCCCAGTGAATTGTGAAGACAATCTTGTAATGATTTGCTTAAACTGTTGGTAATAATTTAAATCTTTTCTATACGGTTGACTGGCAGCATTAGATCACCCAAACATAGATGAAACACCTTATTTGGTATTATTGAATGTTCTGTGATTCTGTGAAAATGCAGTAGAATTAAGTGATAAGAGATCTGACCTATGTTTGCCAGAAACATGCAACAATAGACAAGAATCCAGATTGTTCTCTTTAAAAGCTTCCTTAGGGGATGGATCAAAGACAAAAATATGAGGAGTGATGTGGAGCCTTTTATTCTCCTTTGCCTGCTTCGCTCTCTCTCTTTCTCTCCTTCTCTCATGTGCATTTGACAGTGGATGATAAATAATGGAGGTCATGTGTAGCCTAGGGCTACATAGCACACAGCATCTCTGTAAAATCAACACCCTCAGATCAAAAGATTGAAATGTGGAAAACACACACACAAAACAATTACACACACAAAATCGTTCTTCACAAACGTATTGCAATCCTCTACATTTTTAACCATTGACACAAGACTATATTGAGTACCAACACATATTTGTAGATGCTTTCTGCACTTAAAAACAGAAATGTTTCATACAAAAAAGATATGGGTAGGATTCTTTCTTAGTATTATTTCTTGTTCAACCCACCTGCCTGCAACCATTCGTGTGTATTGTGCTTAAAATAGTTAAAATGGGCAATATGTGTTTCATCATCTGACTGTATCAATATCACATCTGCTTTCACATTCAAACAGAAGGAAATTGAACATTCTTCCAACAGGTAGTCAAACGTTGACATGCTGAAGTCCTTCAGTGAGACATACTGCCACTCGGAGGACATAAGCAAAACTGCACTGCTTTCCCTATTCTTCATTTATTGATCACGGTTTGTTCAAAATATTTAGTTAAATTGAGTCTTATTGATTATTAAACATATTTAATAATCACCTGCTTGGTCATACTTTAAAACAGAGCCCGGTACTGAACAGCATTGTTTTACATTGAATGGTTTTAAAATTGATTTTGTATATATGCTGACTATGTGAATATCCAGGAGTTAACCTCCATTTTGTGGAAACCATGTTTCCAGTAAGGTGAACATGAAACACATTTTTACTTAAGTGACGCTGTTTTTTGTGTGTGTAGGTGTGTACTCTGACATTTCAGATAGAGCTGAGGTGTATGTGGTGATGTGGGAAGCTGTGTCACTTTTTTCCCTCACCCACACCATCCTCTACACAGTCAAACCATGTCTGGGTACCATTCTGGAATCCCTGTTGCATAGCAACACATTTCCAACACATTTTCGAGACAAGTGTTACTTCTGTTTCACAGCCAGTCTCATTCACATCCCTCTTCCTTATTGCTCTAATCTTTACTGTGAACATGACATGACGCATGTATCAGAGATATAGCTATAGACAATAAAAATAAACATATTTAAAAAAACCTTGGTTAACAACAAAGTTACAGGTATCGCATGTAATGAATGGCTTGTGATTAACATAAATACTGTGTGTATCGTGCTGGCAGAACCAAGGCACATGGCTTGCACATCTCTCTTTTGAACTTTTGGTCTGTCATACAGATCAATCCTGAAATTAATGAATACATTTATTGTATTGTGTTATTCATTTATCCTTAAAGGAGTCATTTGGCTCGGATACATGTATTTCGGTTTCTTTGGTGTGTTTGTAAGTTTCCCATTTATTGGACTTTGCAAAAATCAAAGTGTCGAAAAAAAAGATACGTTCTATCTAAAGCGAATGCTCACCCAAATCTGCCTGAAACGCCTCGTGTAGCCACACCCCCAAAAATCTATGTCAGTTTGTCGTATGATTTGACCAAGACTGCCCACATGTATACGGAAGTAAGGTGGGCGTACCTGTCAGTACAATTGCTTTGGAACCTGACGTTTCAAATATGGTAAGAGGCGTTACATTTCTGTCACACGCTGGCAGTTTTCGACCAATCACTACGCACTGATTAATTAGCCAATCATAGCACACCTCGCTTTTCAGAGAGATGAGCTTTGTAAAAAATCGGCGTGTTTCAGAAAGACGGACGGGGCAGAGAGGAGATACAAACATTTCCACGATATGTGGAAAATACAGTGTATACACATTGCATTTAATCTAAAACAAACGATAATGTCTGTTTTAGCCGTGTCATATGACTCCTTTAAATGTTAAATATAAATGGTTTCATGTTGTACTGCTTTCCCTTTGAATCCAAAGAACTAGAATAAAAGGTTGTATCCACAATCTTATTTCAGTCCTGCACCAGCTCTGACATTTTTGTATCTAATGAGTCCATTGATTTTCAGTTTGAACTCTGTCAATATGAAGCAGTGGAGCAGGAAGCCGACAATATTTGTGCTTGTGTGAGTGAGCAGCCTTCTGGATAGGGATACATTCAGACACCTGGTCTGGGTTGTTGACCTGGTACATCGAGACAATTCATTGTGATCTTTTATTTCCACGTGAGGCTCTAAACATTATGGCAGTACTGAGAGTTATATTTTATGCAACTTGTACAGAGTGCACAGTGAGTCGTCTGATTTGCTGTTTTGATTCTACAGGTGAAACCTTCTAGGTATACTCTAAAATAGCTGTAGCCTACTATACTATACTTTGATTTACAATTTCTACTGGTGTTCTAATATTAATCCAAATATTAAGAAAATGTAAAGGTAAGATTGTGAATCTAAAGCCATGATTTGCACACTACACGTACTCCTCCCCAAATGATGGTTTGGGGTAAACTGATCAACATTAGAAGACTGTAGTTCTGTAGGTTTGCCTTACAGAAGCATACTTGTTCATTTGGCTGGAGAGCCATTTATTTTATCAAGGGGCGCAGCCTCTTCACAGTATGCTAAAAATGCAGCACAAACAAATTGGCCAAATTAAAATGGCAATCCATGCAGAAAATCCCTTAACATCCAAAGGTGAGCCCACCGCTCCCTAAAAGTAGCGGAGTGGGATGTTAATAGCTGTTAAGAGAAAAATATGTTTCAATTTAAACTATATTGAACTTCAACAGCAGTGGTTAGGCTGTTTTCCCTTACCATCACAATTATAGATAAAATAAACGTAGCCTAATATTAAACAAATATAAGTGTGCATGGGGTAAACCTTAATAAAACTGTAAGACTTGAGATTGTATTGTAAAACAGTGCATCCATGTCATTGTACTAATAAATAGTTTTTTAATAATCTGACATTTATTCCGTGGTATCCCACAGTATATTCCAACACTCCTATGGTAGGCCTACTAGCATAATACAGGTCCACAAAACCACTGTTAACGATGATTCGGTTTATGTTTAGTATGTGTAGTGGGTGCATGTTTTTCAGTTGTGGTGTAATAGCGCCTTCTCGTGGCCAACATAATATCCGATGTGCTACCAATTTAATGATTTGGAATTTAAAAATGGTAATGAACGTTGTATTTAAATATGTTATATATGTAAAACATATTGATCGAACCTTATTATTTTAAAATGATCTTTACTACGATCTTGATTTCTAAACGGAACCCACGCGAAGACGCAATGCTTCCCCACGGAGCGCTTTTGTAGTAAACCACCAAAATGGCGGCGCACTAAGTGGTCAGATGTACTGTTATCGCCGTTGGCAAATAATCTATAATTATAATTTGTTACTCGATTTGGAGGAGTTTTAAGATCTATACAATGGCTTTGTTCACTGATGTGTGTCGTAGTGTTCGCACTTTCTTAACTCAATGTCAGAGATCTACAGCAGCAGCAGCATGGATTCACTGCCAGTCGTGTAAGTACAGATAACCTTCAAATATTAAATTACTCGTATGCATATATTGGATGAATTTAGGTAGCAAGCATTTTGTGGCAGTTGAGCTTGATTTTGCTGTCTAAAAATAAAATAAAAATATTACACTATTAATATTATGAGATGAACGCGTTTACTGTAAATCGGAATAATATGGGGGCTAAAGGAGAAGAAAGCAATATAAAAGAGAATAATTTTGAACCCTTTCACGCATGAATTATGACACAACTTGAGTCAAGAGTTATTGCCTTTAGGGGATAAAAATACAAGAATTTTTACACTTTTCTTTCAAAAACATTTTGTGATGTCCCTTCAAGTGTACATCTGAAGAGGTGACAAATTGATGCACAAGCGTCCCCTGTAGTGATTGATGTGCAACTATGCCATCAAAATGGATCTATGTGTTAATGGGTTAAAACCTTAAACAATGTGAGTTAAGAAATAATTTGTTTATCTATAACATAACATAAATTAGACGTAATTTAGTTATTGTACTAAAAAATTCAAACACAAGACCACGGGACTGAAACCTCTCAAACATGATGTTCTTTTTGGTTGTCTTTTCCCTCTAGATCGAAGGTTTACTCAGAGAGCACTTAAGCCAGAGCCAGTGGTTAGCGATAATGAAGCCATCAATAAAACATTTGTTAACCGAAACCCAAGAAACTTGGAACAGATGGCCCTTGCAATAAAGGATCGAGGCTGGGCCACAGTCTGGCCCTCTAGACAGTATCATCACAGGTTTGTGTGCAATTTTTGGGCACCCTGATAGAAATTGAAACTTACATCTCTGGGGGCGCCAAAGACGGTATGAAAGTTATAATGATAATCTTGTTCACCTTTTTTATCAGGTTGGTGTTCAGGCGCTCACAGCAACACATCACAGCTGAGGTGTTCTCCAGTGACTCGATAGTCCCTGTGCTCTCTTGCTCCACCAAAGAGTGGGCAGTGAAGCGGCAGCTGGGCTCCACACGCTCTGTAGCGGCTTGTCGTGCTGTAGGTGAGGTGCTTGCCCAGAGGTGTGTTGAAGCAGGCATCGCACGGATTGTTTATCGAGAGGTGCCATGGAAGTTTCGGTCAGAGGCGGTAAGTCGGTACAATTCAGCTTTTCATTTTTTTGATATATTTGACCTTAATAAGGGTGTAAATTCTTTTTCTATTTCCATTGCAGAGTCAGACGTTCTGGACAGCCATGAAAGAGGGTGGCGTTACACTTAACGAACCAAGGCAGAAATTCATTTAAATGTTTTTTACTGTCCTAATATGTCATTATTCTCTGTAAATATAACTGTTCTCATATTTAAATGGTGTGGTCATTGAGTCCTATCCTAACCATATGGGATACATTGATTACAAAATTTAAAATGCGATGTGTAGTTATTTTAAATGGATCCTTCACCAAAATAATGAAAATTCTGTCATCATTTACTCAACTTCGAGTTGTTCCAAATGTGTTTACATTTCTCTGTTTTGATGAACACAGAGTAAGATATTTGGAATAATGCTTATGACCAATTGCCCCTGAACTGTTTGCTGTCCTACATTCTTCAAAATGTCTTTTGTGTTCAACACAACAACAAAATTATAAAGTAATTTTTCCCACTATGGGAGTCAATGGGTGTTGAGATGTGTTTGTTTATAAGCATTATTCCAAATAACTTTCTGTGTGTTCATCAGAACAAAGAAATGTTTACACATTTGGAACAACTCAGACTTTAGTAAATGATGACAGAATTTTCACTTTTGGGTGAAGTATCACTTTAATGCAAATTATTTGTTGCTTAGAATTTGCAATTGGTTGTAGGTGTTTGACAGCCTCATAAAGGCTACTTTGATAAAGTTATAACCCAAAAAGGTTCATTTTTGCTGAGTAGTGGATGAAACTGACAAGCATTCAAGCAGGAATGAGTGAACGAGACATTAAAGCGGTATCACATATCACTCTTGCACATTAAAATACATGTTTTTTTATATTTCCATAAATTGAGATCTAAACTAAAACACTGTATACTTTGAATGCATTGTATGTTCTTTTGGACAAAAGTGTCTTCCAGATGTAATATTCCTCTTCCTTTATGCAGATTAAAAATCTGTATAGGCAAGGTGCTATAGCTGAATCAAGGTAGACAGATTTCGCAAACCCTCGTAGATTCGTTTTATATTTTTATTGTACAGACAACCTTGTATACCAAATTCAAAAGATACATTTTAAGAACAGTCATAAATAGAAAAAGAAACAGTAACCTTGACATTTATATTATATTTAACACCACCCGATACCAACAATGGAATCTGAATAACATTGAAATAAAATATAGCATGGTTACGGAAGCTGGTAAGGCATGGCACATCAGGAAAATCAGCTCTGCGCTAAGTAGATTGATCATCTATTATTAATACACTTTAGTATTTGTTCTCATGTGGAAAAAACTCCAAACCAGTGTTGCCTTAATATATTCATTCCACAACATCACTTTGGTTTCACAAAAATGGCACTTTGTGCAAGAACAGTACACACATTTCAACAAAAGTGTTTTACAGCAGGTATTGTATATACTCAGGACACGTGCTTAACAAAGACAGGTTAACATACAGTACGTACAGCATGCATACAGTCGTGTACTTAAATGAGAAATCATGTGTGGGTGCTTACAAGGAAACAAATCAATCACATATAAAGCTAAAGACACCTATGTGTAGAATTTGTGTAATGTTAACTACAAAAACATTAAAACCAACAGATGTAGTTATTTTGGTTTTAAAACCAAAGGCACTGAACCAATACAAGTGTGGCATGCAGAATGAAAATGATACAGTAAAGACAGCTTACAAAGTAAATCACAAAACAACGTGGCACATTTTTTAAGAAAATACTCTTCTCAGGTTTCATCTCCTATATATTGTACAGGTTAAATATATAGAATAAATGTCAAATTGAAAGAGTTGTGTAAAAAGCTTCATGTTTTTTAAATATATGGTTTTTGATGTATTTAAGCTTAAGTGACTAATTATTTAGTAACTACATGTAATACTCAATTGTGTTTTTAAAAAACATTTTCATCCTCATTATCTCCAAAAAGGCAGCACAAAGCTTCACATTCAGAGAGGGAACAGCTATAAAGATAAGTTTGCATAGTTTAAAAAAATGAGGGAGATCACCAGTGATGGGGAAATCACATTCATTATTCATTTATTTATTAAGAATACACAATAAATAAGAGAAAAATCTTTCATGTAGAATGACATGTGAGATCACAGCCAAGGTACTACTCCCTCATAAAACCATAATAAAATACGTGTGAAGTAAACTGAATATGGCTCAGTGTGAAGGTGCAAAGGATACGGAAATTCCTAAAGGCACATTCTGATGGAAACAATACATTCCTGCTCTTAAAAAACAGTTTGTATCAACACCTACTTGACAAGAAAGAAATCAGCGTTGTGGTTATTTTTTCAAACAATTGATGCACAATTGAGCACAGTTCATGTGTTTTGGGCTAGAAGGATGTGTGGGAAAAAAGTAGTGGGATGTTTGTTGCTTATTGCACTAAAATGTCACCATGTGCACTGGTGTTGCTGGTAGACCTAATATTAGAAAAGCAATTTTCCTCATCTTATTCTGTTAAGATTCTCCAAATCCAACTCGAAATAACAAAATCAGAGGAATAAGGTTTGTACGCAAGAGTGTCCTATAATTTAATATCTCCATCTGTGTTTCCTTTCTCACCTTTTTACGTCTCCTATATGTTTCTTAGCTGGAGTATTTCTAAACAGCTTCAGTTACCCGCTTCATCCTGGTTTTTGATCTGTGACTGTCTGCTGCTTGGCCCAGGTGAAACATCTACATGAGCTTTTTGATAGGTCAGACCCCTCCGTCCATGACTCCGCCTTCGCTGTGCAGGGGAATTCCTCAAACCAACAGGAAACTAAACCAAGGAAAAATGTTTCGATATTTATTTTGCTAGAGCAATGTTGTTGTGAACCAAAGTATTGCAATTTGCATAGGCAACCACCCTAACAATGAACCGGACTGTCGAGTTCTTACCTCTTTATCCTCATCATCAAGCTGAATAGACTGCATAAGAGAAAACAGATCCATCCTTCCGCTTCGGCTAGGGCTTGAAGACACCTTGAATAAAAAGTGATATAGAAGTTTATTTTTTAAACACAAAAGTCATTATTTATGTCAATATTTTTCAGCCTTTTGACTGTATTGTCTATTCTTTCGGTATGAACTTTCTTGATATTTATGTATTTGTTCTGTGTCGATTTTTCAGTGGTTTTTCAATAAGAGCCAGCATTTCAAAAGAAAGTCCACTTCAGCTAAGTAGTTAATAATGTTTGAAAATAAAATGCAGTAAAAAATTAAAAAAATAAAACAAATCTGGCAGTCTCACCTTTTCACTTTCCTGTATAGTAATGAGTGGGTTGGACGTGGCTGTCTCTGGCTCAGAAGAGTCAGGAAAACTCTCATCTGTTTGTTCATCAAAGACCTGAAAAAGAGAATTCAATATTAAGCAAATGACATATGTTATATAAAAAGTATAATAATCAGGTAAAATTAGTTAAGCTGAATTACATGACATTAAAAGTCATCAAAAGTTCATAATGCATAAAAAGCCTGTGTAAGGCTGTCCACAGAGAACTGGCCAAACTGTTCTTAAGATTAAATATGAGATTGTTCTTAAAAAAATATTATAGGAAGTTTGTAATAATAATCCTAACTGCGATTCTCAAACATTTCTTAAGAAGTTCTCAAATCTTTTCTTAAGAACATCTTCATTTATTTCCTAAGACTAAATGACATATGCTTTGTCAATGATTACACTCGCCTGTGCGTTTGGTAACTGTATATATTCATCTATACAATAAATTTGTTTTGTATTTGTGTAACAAGCGCCTTGCTTTCTTATATACAGTATATTAGCATGTCATGTGTTAAACGGCATTTACGATCGCATGTTAGCCAAAATGTTAGCAAGACTTACAAAATTATATTTATTACAATAAATAAATGTTACCCCTTCGTCCTATTTTTTTTTTTAAAAGCACAGTTTTTAATAATGATAACTAAAGTAAGGGAGCTAGACCTTTTCGTTACTATATCAATATAAAAATTCCTCAATGGTAACTGAACATCAAAATTTTGATTCTGGCTTCATACAATATACGTCACATAACAAATCCACGTATTACACATCATACCTTTTGAGATTTAGACTACCGTGAGGCGATCTCAATTTTAAGACGATACTTAAGACAGCTTTTGTTTTGAGAATTTAAGAAAAAATAGCAGTTGAAAAATTATTTTCTTAAGAATGTTTTGTGAATCCGGCCCCAGGTTTAGAAAAGCTAGAGGGAGCGCAATGTACTGAAACAAAGTAGATAGATGGAATGGCACATTTTAGGGTAATCTGGGACATGTTAGAAGGGTTGTAATGTAATAGTCTCATTTGTTGGTTTAAAATATTAGCCTGACATCAAAGATATTTACAAAATGTCCCAGATGACCTGTTTTTAGCCTATATGACATATCTCCTTACATCTGTTTCCTCGTCTTCACTGCTTTCTTCTTCTTCTGGGCTCTCAAGTTCCTCTTCTTCCTCTTTCTGTTCATGTCCTGTGTCTGGTTCATTGTTGACAGATGGCTGACGGACTTCTGGTTTGGACTTCCTCCTCCAAAGTGTACTGTGGCGCTGCTTACTAAATAACATAGAAGCATCAGCATGGCTCACACTCTTGTTTGAAATGTAATACTGTATGACATACATTATACAGCATAAGATTGTGCTATTGTGTTCCACATGTACATAATTCAACATCAATAAATTTGACAGTTTTAAGATACAGTTTTGAGAGCACAAGTCACCTGGCACTGAGGATGCCACTATAGGTTTGCAGCTGTTTGAGAAAACCTTCATTGGGCTGCACTATAGGCCGTCGTTCTCTGACGTGGTTGAGCGCATGTTCTAAAGTCCAGCCCAGCTGCTTCATGAGGAAAGCTATTACTGTGGAGGCAGAGCGTGAGACGCCCATCTTACAATGCACCAGTACAGCTTGTCCATTTTTCCTGTATCATCAACATCAAACAGTAACACATAAGACAACATTGTGAGTTAAGGCAAAAAACGTTACAGCATTAGTGCTACACAATATATCAAAAGGACCACAATATGTACATATATACTGTATGTGGCACACCAACGTTAGTTCCAGTGTGCATGGCAAATGTGGGTGGTCTTACAGTATGAAAAACATAAATCCATTCACTACTGCAAACATTGCACGCAAACTTTCTGATGACGTGTTTGCTCTTAAAAATAAACTTCCTTCCGCCATTAATTAAATCACTCCACCCATTCACACAAAGTGAAAGTAAAATAGTGTTGTGGCAAGTTTCTGCACTGCCACATCATGTATGTTGGTTGTAATCTTTCCGTTTTTACATTTACATCACATTTTAGAATAATTTAATTGATTTTACAAACAAATACCATTATTATTATTCAAGACAACTATTAGGGTAGCCAGTCTGCAACCAGAAAAACTGAATGCATGCCATCTTCACAGAAAAATGAGCATGTGTTCACCTTGCTTCACTGATAAACATGTATGTGTTCTTCCAGTGTGAGAGCAGGTCGGTTGACTCCACATCGTAAACTCTAACATTCAAATAGGTGAAGGATTCTGGGAAAAAGTTGTCAATCTCCATGGTTACATTCAGGATGTAGCCCACACTGTGAACAATAAAATCAGACATGATTTTAGAACATTTGGCAGTAGAAAAATCTTAAATAGAATAAAAAACATTCATCTGTATACTTGTTCTTGTGTAGTTCTTCAAAGTTGGCAGCATTCCATTCTGAACCCTTTGACAAAAAAGACAAATAAATGAACATTCATTTCTCCAATATTGCAGCAGATTAAACGTAAAACAAGCATCCCCACTCACCAAGTAAAGATAATCCAAGATTCTTGAAGGTTTGTCCATCTGTGCCATTGTGACCATCATCTCATTGTCAATGTTCTCCTTGTAGTCTTTCATGTCTATGCCCATTCTAGACTCCAGAGCTATTCGCACCTACACATACACACAGATAGTCCTAACGTTTTTGTTCAATTCCTCTCGAGAGTCACATAAAAACCTCTAAAACTCATCTTATATCTTTTATATACGTTATTATATGAGTCCCTAATAACTACAAACAGCATCAAAATCAATTGCATGAACAGGAAAATCAAGGTTTACTGAATTACCTAAATATATATTCATAGCATGAAGATTCTTAACATATGACAACAAGCCCAGACACGTTACTCAAAGCTCTCCGGCAGGTGAGTCTTGTGAATAACTTTAAAAGGGCCACGATGACCAGATTTATCTCACTGTTGTGAAATAAAACCTATTCATATTCCAGAGTGTGCACCACCAAAACTTCCCTCCGCATCATTTACTCATTTACATAAAACAACAATAAAACAGGAAAAATATTTGTTTAAGTAACTGAAATTTGACATCATTTATACACTTTACCTGTTTTGAGGTAATGTTTTCCAGGTCCTCAGTCCTCATAATATCTCTCAGCTGAGCTTTGATCTCCCTCTCCACTGACCCGCGGTTAGATGAGGATCTTCCTACATTGTTCTTCCTGACTGACTCCAGGCCAGTCATGGCCCTCCATTCATTAAGGCAGTGCTGGTTCGATTCCACATGCAGTCTATAATGTTGTGCCCACTCCAGTCCACAGCCAGGGATGACAGCCCCACTTACAGCTCGCTCACAGCAGCCATGCAGCGCTTGCAACACGTACCTTAAGCAAAGTGTGACACAGTACAGAAAGTTGTGAACAAGCAAACCACAAACAGGCACAAAGATCATTTTAAAAGGCTTATCACAAATGTGTCAAACAGTGTTTGATGACTAACTTAAGACCACAAAGACAGTTAAAAGTAGTAAACTATTTTTTTTACAATTAAATGGAAATAGCGAAATAATCAGATAAGAGAATAATGTGGTTTTGTGTGTGCAGACTGCAAGGCAAAGCCGTCTTGAATTGTGATGATGATCGAAGAAATAAGGATGTTTGTTTCTTCAGCATTTCCTTCTTTTAAACTTACCACATGGTCTGAATGGACACAGGCTTGAAGATTCGTGTCACTTCTGCAGATGTCACACTGAAACCTCTGCAAGACAACAAGCTAAACTGTTAAAAAAGCAGAACTTTGACGGTTACCAACGTCAAATGTTCTGGTTAACTGCGCAGATTAAATCCAACATGGACATTTTTCATTTCTGTTTTTTTATAGATAGTGTAATGTATTCGGCGAAAATGAGCTAACAACGTAACTGTGCTAAACATAGAATATTCAATGTTCACATCGAGACTGGAGGACTCAACACCAACTGTTGCTGTGTCTCAATAGCCTATGAGTATAGTCCTGGTTCCTAATTTTCTAAAACATTAAAGCCTTCTTCACGTTACTAGCTTCTCACAACATAAAACTCCTCACAATATGCTAAAATTATACTTTAACAATGACAATTTATATCTTATAAGGCTACATATACTAAACATGACACTTTCTGTTATTATCATATGTTTGTCTTTTTTTAATATTCTGGTCATTTTCATATGTATATTCTCACGCTCTTACCCATCTCCATCCAGATAAACCTGCGTGTCACTCCATATAGGCAAGACAAGGCCAATAGTGCACTCATCACTGAGTAAGAGAAAATACAAAGAAACAGTAAGAAAAAGACCTACTGGCCTACAGAAATAATACTAATTTACTCCAAATTGCTACAAAAGCTAAATAGTGTTTTTACAAAAAAATGCAACTACACTTGGAAAACAGAATACGTTAATAATTCATGCAATGAACTATTGCTATCAAATACAACATTTAGGCTGACTGATAAATAACTGGTAAAGCTGGACATGATGTATCACATTTTCTCAGCATTCCTGTTAATATTTCCCTAAACTAACATGCAATGCAATTGATCAGTTAGTCATGCAATAAGTCTGCAACTGGTTCTATCTATCCATCAATATAATGAAGATGCTGAACATGAATAACTAGTATGTCTGTTTATTAAGTAATATTATTTATTTTTTAAAGACTTACTACCTGTTTGCTTCAGGGAAGTCCATGCCAAGCAGCAGACTCTCCTGCTTTTGGTTAAGGGTGCCGACTATGAGCAAATATCTCACTCTAACTGAGCTCCCAGACTCTAAACGCACTGCCTGAGGGAGAGAAAGAAATCTTTAACTCTGAATTTCAACAGAACAGACACAGTAGCAAATAGAGCGATTACATTTTTCCTAACATTTTAATTCAGACATGGTATATGATAATAACTCTGATCATGACAATATGACACACTCACTGCCATTTAGTACACAGACACGTGCATGGGAGAATATACAAAATAAAATGTCAGGACAGTAGGTACAAACACTAGTAGACAATACAGTGTGTATAGCCACACATATAAAAGGTATTCATTGTTGACGGTATAGGAGCATTATACAGGGCTCCCATGTCTTTTGTGACTAGTACATTTTACAGTGTGGCTGTACATGAAAGTTTACTACTGTATATTAACTATAGATATTCGTATTTCCAAATATTTTATTTATTTCCATGACTCGTCTTCGTGAAATAGATCACAAATTCAAAATACTGATATTTCCAGACTTTTTAATCTCCCGCGCGAACTCTCAATACTAAGAAACACAACGTATAGAGGTTTAAAGAGAGAGAGTTGAGGAATCCTAACCAGTTTAACCGTGTCCTCTGGTCGAAGTAATGAAACCATTGCATGCAAATGTCTGTGCTGCGTGTTGGAGGCCTGGCCTTCTTGTCTCGGACCAAGCAGAGGGGGTATGGTTTCTTCATCTAATCCTTCTCTCTCCCTCTCTTCCACCAGAAGCACTGCCCCCTTAACCAGGGCGAAACTTTCTCTGGTGTGTGGAAATGAAAGATGAATCAGCTACGCACTTCTGCAGGAAACACTACACGCGCTAAAATACACATGCGTTACAATCCTTCACCTTTTCTGAAGTGGTCCACGTCTCGGGATGAGTTCATCCTTAAAAAACAAAATTTAGCAGATGACATTAAGTGCATTCAAATTAAGGTTGAACTTTAAGAGCTTCCTGGAAAGTGATGCTATAATGAGTGACGGGTGAGAGATTCATAGTGAAGAATGTATGTGATGCAGCGTGCGCTCTTCAACAAACACCAGTAGATGCGGTTTAGCTCTGGTGGATCACCTGTCAGCTCAGTGACAAGTGATCTATATAAATGTGCTCTAAGACGGGCGTAACTGGAAAAAAGGAAACCCAGAAACAGAATGACAAGGCGTTCTGACAAACACGTTGAGTTGTGGCAGTATGATAAGACACTGAGGAAGTTCATAGTGAAGATGATAAAGGGTAACAGAGAAGAAACACACAGGGAGAGAAGCAACAGCGAGGGGACACTGAGGGAAGGACACCAAAGAGCCTGTTATCAGCGCTTCTGCAGAATGAAACAGGAGACAGTAACATTACCTGTTATGTGACTGGCGTGCCCAGACAAAGACAGGTAGAAAGAGAAGAGAGAGGGTGGAGAGGAGGGCCAAATAGGTTTTTCATAAATCTCTGCTTCTCAAAGAAGACACAAGCCAGCTACAACGGAGTTTATGGGTGGAGAATAATTTTGTGTTATATAATAAGACCATACCCCAGCCAAAACAGATACAGAATGATTGACAGGCGTTATCAAAGAGCTGCTATTCATGCTCTTTAACAGACGTTTGAGGAACACTTTGGACATGAAAAACAAGACAGAGGATCTAAGAGACACAAAGAGGAGTGTGGGGATGAACATAATATGTGTGGGGAGCTGCAACAAACACAAGTTCTTTATATTTTACTCACCGGTGTTGTGCAAATAGACGGTGCTCTGTGCAAGGTCAATAAAGCCATCGAACAACCGAGTATCCTGCATGTACACCGGCAGACGAGTCAGAGCAGAGCACCTCAAGAGTCTCTGCGAGTTAAAACTGTTGCGAGTGAAAAACAACGAATTACAATGACACAGTGTTACAAGAATCGTGTAAGATCGCTGTTACAATGCTGCCCGGGAATCTTAACTACCATTCTTTATTGGCCTATTTATTAAGCCATATAACCGCATGTATCTGTTGTCGACATCCCCACTCGATTTACAAGATGGAGACGTGTTGATTTCTTGGCCATATATCGTTGACAATAGTCATGAGCTCCTCCGATCAAACGAAACGAGACGTCAGCATTTCTGCTCGAGAAGGTAATAATACCGTTGTAACGTCGCGGTGCACGTCGTCGCAGCACGTTCTCCACATCTCAGGCATTTGCTATTTCACCGCATATAAGGTCATTTGTCAGAATAACAAACATCTGTGCCCGTTAGACCGCTCAGTTAAACCGCTGGATTAAAAAAGCTGCTGATAAAGTACGACACATACCCAATATCCTTATAATGACGGCAGGTTGATGTTTAATGCCTATGCAACGCCTAAAGCACAGCCGCGTTTCAACCCAAAACACGACTCGAGGATGAGCATTGCCAGTTCCTCAAGAAAAGCAAAGAAGGGCGGACTATAAATGGAGAGTTCGCTTACCTGCTACGCACGCGGAAACCCGGCGAAAGGAGAAGGATTCCCTCCTTAGTCAAATTTCCGCGAGAAATCAAAGTTATTTTAATCCTCGGGTCACAACTTCTCAACTGGTTCAGATACATTTAAAGGGGAAGGCAGATACTACACCATGAAACCAGGAAGACTTTTCTCGGCCGAGAAAAGTAAACGTGCCCTTAAATGGAAGAGGCGGATCGGGAGTTTTCCTCTATTAAAGAGACAGGGACATCGTTATTTATTCAGTTATCGGTTACGAAACAGTTATCAAATAAAAGAATCTATTTTATATACTGTATACTATAAAAATGTTTCAAGCTATGTAGCAAGATACACATATGTGCAAGTAAGCAGAAACCCAAGCAGTAAGGATGGGCTCCTTAATTTCAAGTGGTGTTTGCCTCATGTATAACTAATGAATTACGTAATAATACGTTGCACAATACTACGCAACTTATTTGACACCAAATCTGCAACCATTTTGAATTATTACCTTTAAAATGACGTTTTATAAATATGGAATCACAATGTCTGATTATGTCACCATGTAAGGTAATTTTTCATTGGATTGGCGGGATATGCAGTTTTAGTGTTTTCAGTGTTGACACATTTAACATACAACAGGTGATTGGCAGTGTTGGGCACGTTACTTTTAAAAAGGAATTAGCTATAGTTACTTCTCACAAATAGAAATTGAGTTAGTAACTGGGTTACATCATTATAAAAGTAACTAATTACGAGGGAATGTAACTATTGCATTACCTTTTAAAAAAATCTAATATTTCAAATAACTTGGATGCTCCCAACATTAAATATGGTAAAATGAATGAAATGGAAACTAAATAGAATAAATTATCTGTATAAAACATTGTACACAAATCTACACTATTTTAATGTTGCTGTGGGTCAATGTGAGAGACACCTATTAAATTCAATATTTTATATATCAATATATTATTATTGTAAATATTGTCGATATTAGCATTACCATACTTGCAATAACCTAAATATTCTTAGTATATTTAAGGATATTGTTTTTTAATTTCTTATTCTTGGCTCTAAAACGTATGATTAATTCAGTAAGAAAATAAATTGAGGATTTATAGAGAAGTTACATGTCAATTTGACTGAATGGTCAAGAAAAAACACTGCAACATTGTGCTCTGAATGCATAGGTTTGAATACCATCTCTGTAGTTCAGTGTGGCTTTGGTGTTCAAATGGTAATCTGCTGAAACAGTGTAATTTCGAGACATGTTATCATACATCATAACCAAGTCAATGATTAGTAGCCTAATGGTTACAGGCACCATCAAACAGTCCATATAATAACAAGGTGGCAGAGTGGTCAAGGATGGAGTAATCCCAAAGCTCTAAGAGCGGGAAGGTGTGTATTTCTGGACAGTGGGGTCTCTAGACTACTGTAACTGGGGGGGCCAGGCAGGGGCAATTTATGCTTTTAGGGGGCATACTAACATTTGTTGTCATGATTATTTTTCATTCATTTTTCATTTGAAAACAAGTTCAGCTCAAAATTGCTCTGTTTTGGTGAAATATCATTCCAGATTTAGGGGGGCCGGGGGGTGGCCAAGTGTGCTGACACGGGGGCACTGGCCCCCTCTGGCCCCCCAGAACCGCCCCTGTTTCTGGATGAATTTGTTGTGCTTAAATGAGCATAATAAACATAATTCCTACATGCTTCCGATAAAGTGAAATTTAAAATCTGCTCAGATTTCAAAATATGTAATTCAGATATATAAGAGGAGTTAGTGAGCAAAGTATCAGAATAAAAGTATCCGACTTGGAAAAATCCGCCCAGTCTCGGCATTACCCCGCCCACTTTAAGATGCACTTTAAGTATTATCGTTTTGCACATCTGGGTCTGTGCAACTTGAAATAATCCCGTGTGAAAAGAGACGATACACGTGTTTGTAGGCTATAGTGTTGAGTGGCTTCCTTTGTATTTTGTTGATTTTGCCCGACCATCAGCAGATTTCCAGTGCAGTTCCGTTCACACACTACAAGTATATCCAAACTGCGCTTAAGCGCGTCAGTTTTGCCTAGAGCTCTGTTTTTACTCTCTGTAAATGTAACATGATGTCGAGCCTGTTTGCTGTGTCAGCTTGGCTTTTGAAATGATAAAACTATCAAGCGTTCATAAACTGTATTCAAATGTTTCGTGCGCTCACATGCGCAATCACAACTGCTGGGAAAGAGGCGCATCAACGCCACCGTTCCTCCTCCCTGCCTCTGCCTCTATGAGGGATTTAAAGTTCGACAAGCGGAAGATATTTGCGCCCAGACTTTGTAGAGACGCCAGTCCGCGTATCCTGGAGTTATCCGAACTATTCTCTTATAGACTTACCAAAATATCCATAGCTTCAGTTACAGCTGCTATCTAGGGACACTTATAGTCACACTTCCTGAAATCTAATGCAATGATACACATGTATATTTTCCTTTTAAAACTGTCTATCATATATCAGACCCTGGGAGAATTCACCGAAGGTAAGATATCTTTATATTCCTTTACTTTATTAGACAATAAGATATTTCACAATAATATGTTTGGTGATGTTTTTTGTTTATAATGCAAAAATATTTTCCTGAGCATAACGGGGAACATCCGTTTTAAAGCCGCGATTTTGTTGATCTTTGCCATGCAATGAGCTTTTCCTCCAGAGCAGCTGAACGATTTGAACGTGTTGGCTATATTTCAAAGCTGTTGTGTGCTATCGATCAGTTCTTTTTTGCAGCGTTTGAGTCACAAAACCTCGTTGCCTTTGAAAAGGTGTCATGTAGGCCTACTGGCAAATGCGCATAGAGTCCAACTACAAAAAATACTTTGTTGCTCGATGGTTTACTCAGCAAAAGAGCGCGTTTACTACCAAAATGGTTCACTGCTCATCCTGTCCTTTAAGCATTTGAAACAGTCTTTTTGAACAATCTTAACAGTAGCCCAGTAACCCAGTTAATGACTGAGTGGAAGCTCTCCAGCTGTGACAGTGCCCCATGTGACCTTTAAACACAAGGCAATTACCTTTGGGTCGATTGGTCCACACTGGAGGCAATACTTATAGAAGATAATAAAAATCTTGTACTGCTCCGACTATGTCAGTAAGGATAATGGCCTGATTATAAATTTGTATTCACATATTTTATAAAAGCAAGAGACCTGAACACACTTGGCTGTGCAGTGGAGACATGACAAGACTTGATTTGGTACAACACACAAACAGCATTTACATGATTTCCTCACACAAATTGGAACACGGTTGCTTCGAGAACAGCTACATAATGCTTTCCAGGGCATAGCAGTGCAGTTGTGTATTGATGAATGTTGAGTCACATTCTGGGTATGTTACAACTTTTGAGTCAGTCTCTGGGTCTATAAAGAACACATTTTGTACGTAAGTAAGATTTTTTCCACAGCCTCACACATATGACTATTTTCCATATTCATGCATTGTAATCAGTTTCTTATTTGCTCAGACATGTCTCAGTCTGTCACAGACAGTCTAATGTAAATTAACTCACCTCCAGATTCGCTAACATTAAATAGTGTACTACTTCAGTATATCGTATCTCTATAGTGGTTTAAGGCATCAAATATATTGTTTCTTAAACATGCATACATCATAACGTGTCCTAAATACATTTTGGGACAATTTGAGTTAAAGAAATTGTAAAATCTTCTGAATGCATTTCATCTTTGGATAAGGTAAGCTTTATTTTAATGGACCTCTCTTACAAAACGTCGCAGTTAGAGATTGAAACGTTTCCAGAAAAGATTTAAAGCGGTTTATGTGTGTGAAACTGGAAAACGTGCGTGATGGGAAAGAATGATGATGGTGGTTGTGCTGCATGGAAAATAAAACTTTGCTCTAGTTCTGAGGCCACAGGACACTGATGATGCAGCTCATTTGCTGCTGTGATATGCCTGCCAATGTTTTGATTCTTCGGAATGCTTTGAATCTTTTGGAAGTCTTAATGGGGACTTATAAGGTTACTTTTTAAATGTTTACTCTCAGGCTCTGCCTCCAGCTACAATGACAATAATGAAGTGCACGAGGAGGAGACTTACTATACCACTGAGTTAGATTACAAACGTAAGTATTGAAAATGGCCCACAAACTGATTAATAGTTAGTGGTGAAATAAAAGTTTCAAAAATATGTCACTTATTTCTTTACCATCAGATCCACAGTGGTGTCACATACTTAAACTGTCTCATGGGGAGGTTTCTTGCTCTTCCCCCCGAGGTGGACGCCACCATAGCACACTTGGAACTCGCTGTTCGCTCTCCTGTGATCGAGGATATAAACGGTTAGGACGCTCATCTGTCCAATGCATGCCCATCCGCCGCTGGTCTGGAACCGCTGTCTGCCGGAGTAAGTGCATTTAAATCAAATAAAAGGTGGCTCAGACGCTAGCCCATTCATTTATAAAAGCCATGTAATTTACCAGGTGCTGCAGAGTACTAAACAAAATCTATCCTTACATGAACCGTGTGTTTTACTGTGTATATTATGTCTGAATCTCTCAGGGGTGCGTTGCCACGTTTTGCCTCTGGTTGACCATGGTACGTACAGTTGTACCCGTGGCTTTGTGGTAGACTCCAGGTGCGACTTCACCTGCTTTGAAGGCTACCAGATTGAGGGAGATCAGTATCGTATATGCCAAGAAGAGGGAAAATGGAGTGGCACAGAACCCACCTGTACAGGTGCAGTAAACAAAAAAGACTAGTCATAAGTAATAATTTTGCAACAGGGCCACACAAGTCACATACGTTTAATGTGGTCATTGTTCAGATCCGTTTCTTCTGTTTTCTCACATAATGCCGAGAGGAAACATTGTAAAATGCCCTAAAAATTGCATTGTTTCAGATCATGACCCACCCAAACTGAAATGTCCTTTGTCCAGAGTGAAGATAGCAGAACCTGGAAAGCTAACTGCCACAGTTTCCTGGGAACGCCCTGTTGCTAAGGATACTGCTGACGGATCGCCGCAGTATGTTTGCCATATTTTCCAAAAGCCACTTTGGTCTTTGTATGACAAAACAGCAACTTATTATTTTTATCATTTCTTATTAGGGTCTTGAGAAATGGACTAGAATCTGGATCAGACTTTCCAGAAGGAATCCATGTTATTCGATATAAAGCCTACGACCAGGCGCGCAACACAGCAACCTGCAAGTTTACAGTGCATGTTGAAGGTATAGCTTAACTAAGCAATGACGAATGCATATACAGCCGCAAAAAAATAGGAGACCATTCCTAATTTTAATTTAATCAGCATTTATGTATTGTGGCCATTCCAGTCCAGTGTCTATTGATATTCAACAAAATCAAACCTCAGGAGTGACAAAGTCATCCAACACCAATGTGAAAGACTGACAGCATGACAAGACACGTGAAAACGGGGATTATAACAAAATTTAAATACATGTAGATATATAACTGTTATATTGCTTTAAAGTGAATATGAACAAACTTGAATTCTTTGCAGTATTTGAGGTCTGAAAAAATACAGAACATCTTATATTTTGACCCGTTTCTCCAGTTTCCATATTCTGCCAATAAATGCAAATAGAAACAATATTTTTAATTAAAATTTGGGAGAAATATTGTTCACAGAATGAAACAAAAACAACAATTTTACTTAAATACATACCTATAAATAGTAAATTCAGATAAACGAAAAACAATTTTGAAATGGTCTCTTTATGTTTTTTCTGTGGCTATATTGTTTCACAGTATTTAACATTCCTTATACTGTGGCACACATTCTTAAACAAACCTTTTCTTGCCTTCAGTCAGACGATGTCCAAAGTTAAAACCTCCTCTGCATGGCTATCTGACCTGCTCATCTGATGAGAGTAATTATGGGGCTATATGTGAATATCACTGTGAAGCTGGATATGAGAGGATGGGGTTTGCAACTCGCGTCTGCCAGCTCGACCGTAGCTGGTCTGATGAAGCAGCTGAGTGTGTTTGTGAGTATCAGTTATGTTTTTATTTAACTGAAATAATTTATAAAAATATCAGCGTTAAAATATTTTTTGTATACGTATATGGCCATTACATTATGGCTTTTAATTTCAACAGTTTTCTTCTTTCCTAAATGTTGCTTTATTATTTTTTGCTACAGCAATGAACATTAAAACAGATGTCAGGTCTGCTGGTGCTCTGCTTGACCAGTTTTATGAAAAAAGACGGCTACTGGTTGTGTCTACTCCAGATAATGCTAACCAACGCTACAAGCTTCAAAACTTTTTGCTGCAGGTACATCAGATGATTCCTAACCAACTAAAACAAAAATATCACAAGAAAAACTATTTAGTTGTAACAATGTACACATGTATGATTCTGACACAGAAGGCTGAGTGTGGCCTGGATCTGCGGCATGTGACTGTGATCGAGCTGTTAGGAACTCCTCCTCGAGCAGTGGGTCGCATCAAAGAAAAACGTCTAGATTCTGAGGTCGTAGAGGGTCTTAGGTAACTTCCTTTATTGTGTTTACTTATTAAATACTTTGCAGTCGTGATACTGGAAGATGACAACTGCAATGTTACAAACACATGGTCAAGTTCCAGCATATTGATTAATTTCTAATCAAGACCAGGCCTTATTTGGATAAATCCCATATGATGATCTTTAGAATAAAGATGTACGGCTCTGGTGTTTATGTGCGTTTCTAATTTAAATATAAAAAAATAAATAATTGTTTTTTTTTACAGACAGGCACTCTATATCTCTACAGCATATTTCACTATGGTGCTGGTTGACGAATATGGTGTTGATCGGGAGCGCTTTGTTAACCCCACCACCTCAGATGAGCTGTATACGTACATAGAGGACTATCTCCTTACAGAAGAGGAACGTGAGAGACTGGAGATGAACAGAGACTTCTGTGACTAATTTATCTCAGATCAACTCCAGATCATTTCCTGGTTCTCGGGCATCGTGATGTGGTGGGATAGTAACTTCCGCTTATAGGGCCAAAAGACATCTCAACTGTACTATGCTTTAAAACTACACCATAGAGCTGTAGTGTATGCAGAATGTGAATTAGTCTGGTTTTAATCTGCAGGCGGATGGCAAATCTTTAAATAAATATTATTCTAAAACAATTATTCTCAAGCATCTGTAATCCAGTACAGCACACAGTATGGATTGTTTAAAATATTGAATATTTATTGTATGCTGGTAACTTTCTGTAGCTCCAACAAGGTAATGGTAACAATGGTAAACTAAACTACAGCATAAAGACAAAATTAACTTTAAAATAAAAATCAAGGTGTTATATGGACATATAAGTGCTCATTTAAAGGTAGTGTTATTTTAACTAAAGCATTTACTGTGGACATACATTTCAAATTATGTTGTATTTAAAAACATCCCTTTAGCTACAACAGTTAAAAGAAATAAATACAATTAATATATCCATTCAGTTTCTCTGAACGTTTGTTAAAATACAAAAGATGTATAACCCTTAAAATTCTTTCTTAAAAACTTGAGCGTGTTGTAGAGCAACACATATAAACAGAATGAATCGCCCTTGTCTTTGATCCCTGGCTGGGTGTCATCAGACCAAGTTCTTACTTGCCCCTTCCCATGGATGAGCGCAGTGGAAGAGTGCCCTCTGCCCATGAGTCTGGGTATTGCATCATCTTCTGCCACAGCGAGATCTCCTCCCCTGTTGAGTCTGCCACCCACTCTGACTTTCCTTCCTTCACAGTCACTGCAAACATCAGTTTCAGGTTTAGTATGCAAAATATACTGAAGTGCTTTTAAATTGAATATACTAGTACATCTAGTGCTGACTCGCAAAAAGTAGATTTAAGCAGGAAACAATTAATATTATTATTAACTTAAAATAAACATTTATTATACTAAGAAGAGCATCTGCTGAACCTGCTCCCAAGCTGAGACGAAGTCCTCCCAGGAAGTCATTGCTGGAGAGAGCCTCTCTGTCCCAGACGGTGAGCTCTAGACACATGTCATTCAGCTGCTCCAGGCTCAGATCCTTAAACACAAACGTGTGGTCGTAATGTGGGTTCAATGACTTCTTCACTACCTGAGTCTTCCTCTTTGAATGATTTTTGTTTTTGGATGGCAGCAGATACCTGAGGGATAGAATTATTAGCATGAATAAAAAAATAATAAATAAAGCTGTCAAAACAAAAGCAGAGGAAATGAAACAGCTGTTTGCAAACCCTTTCACGAAGGAATCATATGTGCTTCCGGATTTCACGGCGCTCAGATTTTTGGCCTCTTTGATCAACACGTGCAGTTCAGAATCATCCTCCGCTTTGCTCTTTTTACCTTTAGTTGGGTGAAGAGACAATATTTTGATTTATAAAACTGGAGTTGGGATCTTTCCAATGGATCTACAAATTGGTTTTCTTACTTTTCCTCTTAGGACTCTCTGCATGTGTCGTATTTGCTGTGACGTACTTCAGTGAAACCGCCAGTTCTCCTCTGTATTGATCGAAGGGAGATGCTGCTGTGGATGCCTAGAAAGACAAACAGAACGTAACCCTTTAAAGGTTAAACTTCATAAAAAAACATCAGTAACCGAAGCAGTTATTCCACAGAAGCTTTACCTTTCCTCTCAGTGCCATCCATTCTTCATGGCCTGATTCAATGTCATGGTTGTCCATTGGCACCTCCACCTCACCCAGGAAGACATTGTGGCCAAAACGGTCATAGTGCCAAACTGATAGCTGTAGTCTGCGAGTCAGCAGCTGGGTGCGAGTGATAGAATACTAAAACAAAAGAGAAGAAAAGAGACATACAAGATGAGGTAGGAACATAACATGGCAAGCAGGAGATTGTTATGAAAAAGAAGAAGGAGCTTTATTACCAAGTGTGTTTACACACACAAGGAATTTGACTTGGCGACAGGAGCTTAGTGCAGAACAAAGTGTACACACGGTGCAAACATTGTGCAAATACACATTAATATAGAAAAAATTTGAATTAAATAAAAACAATAATGCACTATATATACAAAAAGTGAAAATATACAGACAAAAAACAACATATTTTTTTAAAGAGTGTACAAATGTGTTATTAACAGGTTTAACCTATTGTTTCTTACAATGTACAGTTGCAAGTGCATTGTGCAGTTTGTACAGTGTTTAAGTGTGCAGTGCACAGTGTTTACTCTTGTTTAAACAGGGCAAACATTAAAACCAATATTTGACATAGTCACTTGGTGATACAGTAACCTATTACAGGTGTCAATGTTATGAAACCAGGAGTTCAGCGTTTTTATTAACTGTTACTAAAGCAGGGAATATACAGAATATGAAGAAGCTATGGAAATGTATGGAGAGTGTAATGTAAATATGAACTCAAAAATACTTCCAAAGGACTTTATTTCATACCTTCAGTGTTTCCTTAAAACTGGGGTTGATAGTGTTTTGTTTGATAGAGGTTTTTTTCTTGCCCTTGTCTGGGAGGAGGTAAGCCTTCACATACCTGCAGGATGTGACCACAGAAGAAAAATGAACACGTGGGTTGAGTTCAGCAACTGTCTCTGAGTGATTTTCCCTCTGAACCCAATGGTATGAATCAAGGATAGAAAACAACTCCTACACCAGTCTCCTACAAAGACTCTCTCAGGAAATCAGTTTTTGGCTTAAACTGTATGGAGGCGCACTTACGGGTTGCATTTCTTTTTTGCTGCATCAGCATAAGCCAGTCCTCTGCATTCATGAACCAGAATAGACAGACTCTGACTGGAATCATTATAGCAGAAAGAGAAGCTTATATCCCCACTCACGTCCACACTGTCATAGTCTCCTGCTTCACTGTATACAGTCATCGTACTGCCTAAGGTCATCTATAAAAAAAAATGTTTGCAGTTTCTTTTTTTGTTCCGTTTTGTTTCATAATTATATTAAAAGTATTAAAAAGTAAATATAAAAAAGTATTAAATTACCGTTGAGCTTCGCAGACTTCCGTGACCATCACTGTATTTCAGTCTGTGTATATTCACCAAATTATCAATATCTTCCTCCTCTTCCTCATCATCCTGATGAAAAATGTATGTATGTCAGTATAGTCACTCACTATACATTCAAACTTGTATCTTTAACTACATTAAGTGAAATCAACTTACAGCATTGAGACCTGGAACTGACTTGCTCCTGTACCCCAATGAAGATGCATTGGTATTTATTCCATCTTCACGCAAATCAAGGGTGGACACTGGTTTAATTTCTAAAAGGAAGCACACTCCTTTAAAGCAAAGAATGAAATTTGTGTAGATGTAATGTACGGTGGGTTGAACCACTGGGACTCGTGTTATTCCAATGTCCAATGAGATATTTTTCCATAGCATCTTGCTTTAAGGGGATAGTTCACCCCACCTGTTCACATCATTTACTCACTCTCATGTCACCTGTGTGACTTTCTATTTTCTTAAGAACACAAAAGATGTTTTGAGAAACATTGGTAAACAAACAACATTGGCCCCCTATGACTTCCCTTATATGGCCACAAAACATCTCAAAATATCTTCTTTTGTGTTTCACATAAGAAAAGGTCATATACAGGTTTTGAAAGACATGAGGGTGTATTAATTATAACAGAATTTTGGGTGAACTATCCCTTTAATGGAGACAAGTAAATCAGGCATATATTCCTAAGACTTTACCTGATAGTTTGTGCACTCTTCGGACACTTTTCTTAAAAAGCCCATCCACGTCTTGCAGAGAGTCAGGGCAGGCGTTGATGTGATGAATTAAAGACGCCTTATTTTAGATTGAGAATGGTTAAATATGTAAGAGAACAGACACAGATAAACTGGGAAAGAGAAAAAATATGTATAAACATGATGAAAGAAAAACAAACCCTCTCATTGGTCAGGGTGGAGGTTGCAGGGATGTCAGTATTAGCAGGGGCTGCCAGGCTGGAAACAGTGGAGCCTGCTGGACTAATCTTAGCTGTCACTTCCTCTTTCCTATGCAAATCAGATGTTTGTATTACATTTTACATCACTAGTCATGGATTTCTGCATCTCTGACTAAGGTCTTACCTCTGCATCTGGGGGGTATTGTGTGATGATTCAGTCTCAGTGTGGTGGCTGTCTAGACTGGCTATCTCTGCTGATTCTGTTTCACTACGTTGTTGCTCTTGAACATCAAGTCCATCGTTAGGCTCAACAGGTGAGCTGAGGGAAAAAACGGAGGAAGTACACGACTAACCATTGTATGAAAGGGTTTCTACTGTATGAGATCGATCTGTCTGCCCATTAAAGGGCCATTGTGTGATATTTAGTGGCATCTAGCGGTGAGGTTGCGAATTGCAACCAACGGCTCACTCCACCCCTCCCTTTGACAGCACTAAGATGTCGTCACGTTTCTGCTTCTATGCAGAAGGAGATAACGTATTTACAAAACACGCTCTGTAGACCAGTTTGTCCGTTTAGAGCTACTGTAGAAACAACTTGGGGGCCGCAGTGTATGTAGACAGAAATAGCTCATACTAAAGTAATAAAAACATAACACTTCCTTATGTAAGGTCTTCATACACCTTGGAAGACATAGTTACGTATATTATATTGCATTTCTGATAATAGATCCTCCAAAAAATTACACACAGGACCTGTAAATGACGAAAATATATTAAAGAATGGTTGGGAAAAATAAACAGTCTAAAGAAAAACATTTTATTGTTTGATCAGTGGAAACATGTCACTGTATTTTTAGCGCCCATGATGACACACCTCTTGTTTGCTAGCGCGACGTCTTTTAGTCGAGGTTTGGGTACAGGCACAGGCACAGGCACAGGCAGGCAAGAATTCAAGTCACTGTTGCTTAATAGTAATTCTCCAGCTGTCTCACGCTTGTTATCTGGAACCGAGCGATTCAGAACAGGGAAGTGGCAACAAAGCAGTGCATAATGATTAAATCCCAAAAGACAGACAGCTGTTAGTCTAGGAAATCAATTAAATTGATTAAGAAACAACATTTTGAAATTAAATTAAACAAGACCAACAAGATTATTGCACGTTTTTACACCCCCCTCTCTCTTTCTATCTCTCTTTCCTTTACATAAAAAGAAAACTGCTTTTTTATCTACTTCCCACCCACTGCACTCTTTGGCATCTGTCAGGCTTCCTCTACTTACTTCCAGGCCTCTTCCTGAGGGAAACTCGGACTAAAGCATGTCCAGGAGCTGCAGAGAAACGGTTAACTCTCTCGTCAAAGAACCAGTCTCCGGTGCTCATCTTCAGATCTCTGCAGAAGAAAAAAAACACACAAGTCAAAGTTCTGTTGAACATTAACCGTTTCCATTAAGCAAGGGCCTCATTTTCCAGTTCAATGTGCCTCTTAATAGTAGTGTTTTACATGGCCCGAGGCCCAACAGGGGAAGCTAGGAGGGATGTGGTAGACACTCACATCTCCTTGGAACACACTGTGCACACCCAAGATCCATTGGGTCGAACAGATTGACATTTTTTGCAGACGTAATGTTTGCACGTCCTGCACTGGCTACTGTTGCGGGACAGAAGGCTCATGGACTCCTGGCAGCGGCCGCAGCTGTGTTCACTGTATTTCCCACTGCTACGCTTGGCACCCTTTCTTCTGATTCCCAAAAATTCTGCTTTCAGCCTCCTAAGAGAAGACAAATGATTGTATGTATTAGATTCCCCAGATTGTATATTTTAACATCCATTCATATGACATCCATAACTGACAAGGTTTGAAAAAACATACAGAATATTTTTTTTATGTTCAGATCTGATGATTTATGCTTACAAATGTTTGAAATTAACTATAGGCAAAAACATTTTTAAATTCTAAGTGAAACTTATGGTTGCATTGGACCAGCACATACAGAAACTCCTTTAAGACTGCTGAATAAAATAAATCTAAGATATATTTCATTGGTATAAAATTCTCTGGCAACTGCATAACTAAAATGCCCTTATTTTTTTTCATAGTTTTGAAAACTGTACTATTTTTCTAAAATGTGAAAAAATATTAGTTGGTTCAAATGTTTGACTGGTAAATTGTTAGAATAAGAATCTGTTTTTCTAGTGTTTTCATAACTGGACAAATGCTCGGTGGGGAGCTCACTTCACACGGAGCTCCTCCAAGCGTCTGAGTTCCTCGTCGCGCCGTAGGACTTCCAGTATCAGATCTTGCTCCGAGTCTGTCAGGGAGGACACATTGATATCCATGTTCTGTACCATCCTCAGGTGTCAAATCCTGCTTCTAAGGAACGATAAAACAAACAACTACAGTAAGGGTCTGATGCATTAAGTCAACATTCAGATTATAGAAACTTGCTGACCCACATATAGCTATGCATGCACTATGCATAAAACACTATAACCACCTGCTGTAATAAGAATTTATTAAAAAACTGTGGTAATCAAAATTCATACAAAAGCAAGAATGTGTCCTTTGCTAATCAGAGCGAAAGAGAGGACAAATATATATATAGTGAGTTGCACAAATAAGGGAGGCCCTGCTGTTTGTAAAAAGGGTAGAGACTTGGATACAGGGCAGAACTGACAAATAGAGGGAGTGACCTTTATTGACGCCTTCGTGCAGTGTGGATGTCAGAAATGCTCACACATCCCTCCAGGAGGTGAGATATTAATATAGACACAAGAACACGCGAGACATACAGATCATCAACATGCAAATCTGTCAGCTAGCAATGCCAATATCACAGCAGGCAAGCGTAGATATTCCCATTTTAGTATCTACCACAAAGAACTCAGACTGGATATCACAATGCCAAGTCAAAGTCAATCACAACCTTGTTTAAAAAGGTTATCAGGGGCCATATTACAAAAACGTCTTAAGTAAAGATCTGACAAATGCAATGTTCGAGATGGTTTAAAAATTGAAATCAGGATATTTATAAAATACACTCCCAGAATTAAAATGTAATCATAATAAATGACTAAAAAACATCTTGAATTGAAGAGCATACGAAAACCATGTTGTCTAGATTTGCTCATGGGCAGTTGGGCACGAACGTGAAAACGTGTCTACGAAGTGAAAAAATGAGCGAATGGCCAATAATAAAGAAACAAAAACAAAATGTTTTGGTGGGAAGACAGGGACAGAGAGCATGAGAACCCGGTTTGGATTTGCTGCTGGTGAAAATGATGGACTGCACGTGAACGAAATTTATGTTTTGGGGATTAAACAGCCAAAGGGCAACAGTGACAGGGTAAAGAGTCAGAGCCATGGAATGCCTTTAGGAAAAAATAACATTCAGTCAGTTTATCACAAAGAGTTACCGCCCTTTAAGGACACACGACCATGGGTGGAGATCTATAGCAAACCTAGTTTGTTTTGAATGATGTATTTATAATGATGCTGACTCAATCTGACTTGAATCGAACTGGTGGCAAAAGTGTGAGAAAAGGACATAATATAACATTATATTCAAGCAACCTTCAATTAAAACTGGTTTAGTCCACATCCAACAAAACATGACCCTCCATGGCAAACTTTTCCTCATTCTTGAAATGTTTGAGGAAAAGAGAGAGGATTAAAACGAGTGCCGTATGTGAATTGACCTTCCTACAGCAGCTACAGATAAAGGATTTGCAAGATACGCTATGGAAAACACAAAATACTTTGTATTATTAACTAAATAGCAAGTGGTCTGTTTTAATATAAAATACAAATATAACAATACAAACTGACGTAGCATATTAAAGGCTACTATTGCTCTTGTTTGTAAAGGCAACAACAGTTAACATTCAAGAAAATAAAACACAAAATGCTACCGTTATTTCTTTAAGATAGTTAAATGAACAAGATGGAGTTTATATGTAATCGATTAAATGTTAATAAATAGTGAAATAATGGAGAAACGTATTAGCTTGTAGGGAAGGAAGCACTGTGCTTAAGCGCAATACAAACAAACAGTGCATACAAGTATCGTTAGACAGAACTAACGCGTCTCTGTACAACACATTCAGCCGTAAAACACAACTCAAACGTTACAATTCTACTCAAATTCACGGGTAATAAATGTAAGACGTACCGGTAGAGCAGGATTTCCCACAACCTTTCACTTGTATCAACCGTGCAGACTCCCTGACTTGAGGCTTTGCCCAGTAAGCTCCCCTAGGAACGTAAGCAAACTTTGCCTTTGCAGCCCTGCGCGTCAGAGACTCGACCACACCGTGGAACAGGTGCGCGTTCACGATGCGCGCTAACATCAGCGTTTCCACTTGTGTCGATGTAGATTCTTGAGCAAAATAAATCCCTTTTTCTTTGCCCTCCAAACGCAGAAAGCAAAGATAATTGACTTAGAGTTGAATCGATGTTAAGAATAACCAATTTAGCATCGATTCATTATTAAATTAATGATCTTTTCTGTGTGGGAAATTAACTGCTTATGTAAAAATAATTAAAATATATGAAAATGAAGCCTTTATCCATGTCAAATACTATGTGTCTGTTTTGATAATTAAACCCTTGCGCTTCATCTTAGTTCTGCTTTATAGAACTGTTTATTTTGTCTGAACTTTAGGAAAAATTGAACAGTTTTAGGATCTGCCATAAATTTATTTTCTTGAAGAGATAATAAAATATTCTGCTCTATAATATACATACTATAACACATTTTATTTAAACGAAATTAAAATGATTTAATGGTGAATTATTACATCATAAAAACAAAGTTTCCTTGTTGCGCAAAGATCTGTGACCAGGTGGTAAAAAAGACCAGAATATTTACAGACTGAGGGTCTAATTAAAATAATGATATATACATTACTATAAATGTGTGTATGTGTTGATTAGAGAGGTCTACACTCCAAATCCAGTACCACATGACTGACATGAGGTGCGTATGTTTTAACATGTTCTATATGCCTGATGTCTGTCGTCCATTTGTCCCCAGTGATGTCTAACAACAGTGTACAGATGCGGCTGCCAGTCTCTCTAGCCCAGGCTGTCCACACTTCCATATCTCTCTGGCTCTTCAGAGGTGATTGCTCAACATCTATAGCAGATGAATGTTCAGGTGTTTCATGGTGCAAGGGTGTTGTGAGGTTTTGGTGGATATGCAGTATTCCTCCAGTGCGTCTCTTTAGCAGACGGCATGCCACGGGCCAACCTTCCTCCGAACTCGGAATGAGGCCCAAACTCACACGATCAGCAAGATCACTTAGAGGAAGCTAAAAACGAGGTGCGATGGGTAAATTATTTAAACAAATGTATAATACTGCATTTACTTCAGTTGTACATTTGGACATTTTTACACTGTATGTTGTTTATGGTAGCATTCTCAAGCCTTTTTGTGTTTAAAAACAGATTTATTTACATTGCTTTATTAGTTACCATGTTACCTTTTATGTGGTATAAATTCACACGATGGACATTTTTTTTAAGCAAATAACATTTGAAAAGTCAACAATGAAACTAAAGTCAACAATGAAACTAATCAAATGTTTATTTTGTTTTTTAATGTACAGAGTATAATCTTCACCTGTCTGTTGTCTCCCTGATGGACAGTGCAGCGGTCTGTAACACCATTGATCTGCAAGTTTCTGTGAAGAGCCTTTACTGCATCTGGATTCCATTCACAAGCATGCACGTGCGAAGC
The DNA here is from genome assembly GCA_006030095.1 of Triplophysa siluroides. Lineage (NCBI taxonomy): Eukaryota > Metazoa > Chordata > Actinopteri > Cypriniformes > Nemacheilidae > Triplophysa > Triplophysa siluroides. The sequence continues at coordinate 633,690 of VCII01000624.1, read as the reverse complement.
ATTGGCATGTACCAGATACGGGAGAGTGAAGTAGCCAATCCCTGAACAGTAGAGCAAAGATTGTGCATTTACATTTTCAACTAAAAACAAAAAAAGTCTTAAATGGTAAATACACAGCATTGCTTTTACCTGCATATAGGTCAACCACAGTCTCTCCACTGCAGTCCAAAGAGGCTATTCTGAGCTTCTCTGTAATATTCCCAGAAGAGAACATGCACTTGGTGATATCAAACTCATACCTAAAATTTCAGGCAGACAAATAAGTCGAAATTTCATATTTTAAAAACACTTTTGACATAAAATGACATTCTATGAGTTACCTGATGTGGTTATCGATGTGTGTGACATAGCTGCTGTCCCCTAAAAGCATTGTCACTATGGGTGTGCGGTACCCATCCTGGGAAATCTTTTTAATTTGTGCTAGACGTTTCACTCCCAGGATCTGGGCAACCAAGGTCCAGAATTCAGGACCTAAAATAAACCACAAGCGAGTACATATTTAAAAAACATGTTTTATGTATGCAATGCTTCCTGCTACAAAATATATTTGCACCAATAACTATAATATTGGAAATAAATAGAGAAACCAGAAAACAACATTTAAAAGTGTAAACTCACCAATTTCTCTCCATATTGTATTGGAGAAGCAACTGTCGCCAAAGAGGACCATATCTCCATGGCACTGCCATCGACTAGGGATATCTCTCTCAAGATCAACACTCCATGTCTCCCCTTTGGAAACTAACAAGGACTTTGCAGTCTCTATCAGCCTCTCATTGAAAGACTTAACTTTTCCCTTCTTTGATAGTGGGGGAGCCTTGTAAAATCAAAAAGACCCTTTGATGTATCTATTAACAATGTCTTACCTGCTAAATGGTATCAAAAATATACGCATACCTTCATATCAACAATTTCACAAAAGCTGTCCTCCTGTCCAACATATTCCTTTAGTGCCACCAGATCAAGGCGTTGCAGAACTGATGCCACCACTGGAAAGGTTACAGTTCCGTCTGAGTGTTTTTGAGTACAGTATTTAAGCTCCAGAAGACCTTGCGACTGCAGGTATTTCCTGGTAAACAGTTGGATTAATATTAATAGCAAACATTATGAACATATTAATAAATAAAACACACAAATACAAACTAACTTAGTTTTAACTCACTTGCACAGTTGTGCGTGGCGCTGCGGCACTTTCAAACACGGAATTACAACCATTCTCTGCAAGAGGTGTGAGAAAGCACATCAAAATATTTCCTTGATCTAAACAAACTTGCATCAAAAGCTGTCAGACGAGCATCAATGTTTTACGAAACACACTCGCCTTCCAGTGAGATCGCTCATTGACGGTTGCTTGCTTCCAGTCGGAATTCTTTAGTGTTGCACACGTTTGCAAACAGTAGTTTGGACACTGTAAAACATAAAATAATTGAGTTTTATTAATTAAGTGCATATCCATATGGTTTTCTGCGTTTTAATAGACTAACAATAATAATAACAACAACAATAATATATAATAAACAATGAAACACCCTCTGATTTACATCCCTGAATCGATAGATGGCAGCATACTTCAACTTTTACCGCGAAAAACGTGCGCATGTTGCCGAAGGAATTTGGTCTGTCCAATCACAGCACACATAGCACGCTGTAAACACAACAGTGTTGAAACTGCACAAGGTAAGGATGAGAAGTGTAGTTTTGTAGTTTAATGACTAATAAACATTGTTCTGCGGCATACTTGAATGTTTTACATGTCATATTAACTTTGTATGTAAAAAAGTTACCTGAATTAATTCAAATCACAGTTTTAGCAGATACGACTTTTAAACACGTTACCCACTGTTTTACTAGATGTCTGCGAACAGCTGTATTACATCTGTCCGGCTCGACTCCATCAAACAAGCGGACAAACCTCTGGTTCACCTGTTACCTTGTGAAATGGAGCACGACGGTCCTGCTGAAGTCTCCGCATTTTTCACACCAACTATGAAGGAAAGCAAACACGGTTAGCCCTTTACCACTGTAGTGTTTAAAACGTAATGTTTTGACATCTTACCAGAATAAGATATTGGATATTATGTTCTGCAGAAGTGTCCGTGTCATTCAGAGGTCGGGGGATGAAGGGACAAGAATTAAACTGCCCACAAGGATACACAGGACTGGTGCTGAAGGAGGTTCAGAAGCCCGCATCAGATCAAGAGGTGCACTGTCCTTTACTTTTTCATTTACTGAGAACTTATAGTTTTCAAAAAAATACTTAAGTGATCGTTATAAATGTGTATTTTGCTGACATTTTATTTTAGGACAGAATAGTAAAGGTTTCTTCAGTGTTCCATAATTTCACATACTGGAATTTGGAGACACCACCAACATCTGATGATGGAGTTGTTATGGCAATGGAATGGCCTCTGCTAGCAAAGGCAGTGAGTAACACTTCATAACATGCTATTTTAAAATGTAAAGTGTTTTAAGTGATATAAATCACATGCAATATTAATTAATTCACTAATGTATATGTCTTTTTGTAGATACATGGACCAGTTGACAAGTGACAGTCTTTGTTTTATTAGGAAGACACCCACCTACTTTTCAAGTACAGTGTTACAAATAATAAATGTGAAATGATGTCCTTTTTTGCAAGACAGAACCACACACTGACCTACTGGCTTACGGTATTGACAAACATTTTAACTGAACTGATGTTGGAATAAGAATGTCACAATTGAATAAGATTGTAATATGATAATCAAACTATTAAAATGTCTTGTTTTATTATTTTCCCACTTTTACTTCTGCATTTTTGGCTGTTACTTATAAGTTATTGATAAAATTGTATTTAGCTCCCCATTTTACAGGAAAATAAAGAACAATGACAATAAAGGCTATTTTAATTCAATAAATATCAAAACTTTTTACTGTGTCTGTAACAGAATGCACAAAACACATACACAGCAAAACACTTTATAATAATGATACAGTCTGCTGCCATGGACCTTGGTGGTTTACTGGTATCACAGCTACAGTACTTTAATTATAGAGACAAAAATAACAAATAGAACAACAAATATCCGTACAATTCAACAGAAAACCACTATACAGTGCCTTGAAAAAGTATTCAACCCTCTTCATTTTATTCACATTTTGTTACGATGCTGCCTTATCTTAAACTACTTTAAATTATTATTTTTTTACAGTAAATTACACTCCGTGCACAATAATGACAAAACAAAAAACTAATTTGTGACAGCTTTGCACATTTATTAAAAATAAAATAAGTACATTGCATAATTATTCATACTCTTTTCTGGGACACTTGAAATTTAGCTCAGAAGCATTAGTTTTGCTTGTTGATGTTTCGACACTTCGAGTGGGGGTAACCTGTGGCAAATTCAATTGAATAAGTATGATTTGGAGCAGCACATACCTCTCAATCAAAGGTGGAACAGCTGAAAATGCATATCAAAGTTCCTCATGTCAAATATCAAGACATGAGGTCAAAAGAACTGCCAGTAGAGCTCTGAGACAGGATTGTTTCAAGACATAGATATGGGGAAGACTTCCGAAAAAAATCTGCTGTATTAAAGGTTCACAGAAGCATGTAGCCTCCATTAATCCTTAATGAAAGAGGTTTGGAACCACCAGACCTGTCCAAACTGAGCCATCGATGGAGAAGGGTCCTTGTTGATGATCACTCTGGTTGTGCTCCATGATCATATATGGAGATGGGAGAAACTTGCAGATGGAAAAACATCATTACAGAGTGGCCAGCCTCAAGCCTTTGCTCAGTGAAGACACTTGCATACTTGAAATATGCAAAAACGTACTTCAACGAATCTTTTAAACGGTCAGAAACAAGATTCTCTTGTCTGATGAATCTCAGTTTCGTGCATCATGTACAGGTGTTGAGCAGTGCCTGGTTATCCCCAGACAATACCATATCAACAGTAAAGTGTATCGGAAACAGCATCATGATGTGGGGGTGTTTTTCAGCTGCAGGGACTGGGGCATTTGTCAGAGTAGAAGAAAAGCTCAACGTCACAAAATTCAGAGATAATGATCATGAAAACCTAGCCCAGAACCTCGGACAGGGCAGAGGGTTCATTTTGTCATTATTGTGCATGGAGTGTAGATTACTGTAAAAAAGAAATAATTTAAAGTAGTTTAAGATAAGGCAGCAGCATAACAACATGTGAATAAAATGAAGGGGGTTGAATACTTTTTCAAGGCACTGTAAGTTTGTGTGCTGAAACCACTCTTAAAAATGTCATATTTACTTGAACTTATATTTCCATTCTCAGGGAAACATTCAGATCAAAGAAAACAAAAGATGTAGAACGACACTTATAAATTAGAAAATAAAACGTGATTGTTCACATTAAAAAAAGTCCCAACAATGTGTAATCAGAACACTAATGCTAAAAATATCCATTGGTTATTAAAAGCAATTGACTTCTGAGACCACGGGTCTATGTCTGGGGAGCATGAGGAGGGGGCGGCGACAGAGGAGGATCCGACTCAACTCTGGTGCGTTTTACTGGCAGGCCCTGATCATGTGCCTTTCTGATGTGTCTGTACAAATCTCCAGATTGTGTGTAACTACGATAACAGTAGCTGCACTCATAAGGGCGCTCTCTAGTATGTACAATGGCATGCCTTCGCAGGGTGTACGCACAGGAAAACGTCTTTCCACACGTGTTACAAGTAGGTACATCCTCTACGTAGTTTCCAAGAGAGTCCTGAAATTCCTCAAGAAACATGACGTGCTGCTCAGACTGTGAATTGGCTGGAAAAAGGGATGATGGGAAACCGGAATTATCTGTTGCAGGGGAATTAGGACCTTGTGGTGAAGGAGGTAAAGAGAGGGGTTCTTGATGTGGAAGGTGAATTAAAGTGTGCGCAGGTATGAGTTGCATGGCGGTGAGCTCCTCAACGTCGTGGCTGTTGTCATCATAATCATCCCCGTGATCTGAACCTGTATTTCTGTTCTGACTGTTATCAGTGACCATTGTATCATCCGTTTCGTCAGATTCTTCATCAGAAATCACAATGGCCTCCACTTTCACCTTCACATTATCCTCATTTTTCTTGCCTGTTTCAAGTCTATCAGCTGCTGATGGATCTTTTGAAGTCTGGGAAATAAGCTTTTTACCTTTATCACTACTTTTATTAGTGTCCCCCTGCTTTCTTTCAGTTCGGCTCTGAATGAGTTGTGATGGCCCTGGATTTCCAGTACACGGTCCTTTATTCTGAGCTCGATTCGATTTTGCTTTTTGACTCTGCTGACCGTTTGCTTGACTGAACATGTTAGACAAAGTATGATCTTGGGCAGTGGTGGTGTTGTCTACAATGCTCAGCGTCGTTGCTCCGAATACAACAGGTTGAGTCTCTGTGCTCGTCTGAATAATTTCTGTCGAACTGCACAGACTTGAAAGTGCAGACTCAAGGCTGGCTGATCTTGCAGGTATTCGTGTCGTGTCAGTCCGAGACGAAGAACCATACGCAGGCAAACTTGGACAAGAATTGCTAATGAGTGGCTGGGAGTCCATTCCTAGCTGGGTACTGTCAGCCATCTCTGAACTTTCGACGTCACTTTGTGTGAGAATACTGGCCACCCCTGCCTGTGTCTCAATCTTGGTATCAGCATAAAATGACATCTGTTGGCTGTACTGAGGACAGTGTGTTACAGTGGATGAAAACGGGGGATTTCCAACGGTTAGCGCTCCATCTCTTCCTAACCTCCTTCCTGTTTCAGCAGCAGGCACATCATCTGAACCATCAAGCCCTCCTCCGGTCTTAGCCAAGTCATTTGATCCATCTTCAACCCTTGTGCTGTCTGCTTCGGCCAGTCCACGACCGTGCAGTCTTTTCTTACAAACTCGAACCACATCATTCATATGTAAGAAGCTTGCGGCAGCGAGCACATCCTCTGGAGGGGGGTGGGCTTCTTGTCGCAGCACTCCCTCGTACATAAAATCGAGAAGCAACCCAAAGGCTTGAGGTGTCACTATATCACCATTTATAGAGACTGTGTCTCTCTGTGGTCCTCCGTTGACTGTGCTGGTATTACCCATCGACTGATCCGAGTAGAACATGTGGAAGAAAGGGGAAAAAGATGCCAACACAGCCCGATGAGCTACGAAGCGAGTTGAGCCGACCTGCACTGTGGAGTCACAGAGGAAACCTTGCAGACGCTGGGAGCGCAGGGTGGTTAAGAGCTGCTGACTGTGTCCTAGAAACTCCATTTCTACTGACAACCTATGAATGAAATAAAAGCAGAATTATGTTTATTGATGTTCTCTAGTAGGCAGGCTGTACTTTGACTTGTTCAATAATACAATAAATCAGTTTTCACGATATACAACTACATTTAACAGAGAGTATAGAGGACAAAATGGTTCTGACTCACAGAATTGCCAATGAACTGACAGTCTCCACATCCACTTTAAGATCTGGTCCTATGCACTGTCATGTGACTGCATTAAAACAGTCCAAAATATCGACTCTCAAACACTTTATCGATCAAACACATCGAGTTATAATAATCGTAGGATAACTATATACCTTAGATAAAACCTTTTTGTGAAAGCTGCTTTATTCTTATAATTTGTAAACAGCGTCGTGTTATGGTTGGCTAGCTAGACCATACCTTTACCAGAACACCGTACGCCAAACTCTAAAACAAAGAACCGTGTAGTTAAAATATGCGCTATATCACGGTTTTAAAACGTAACATTTGTTTTTCAAGATTAACGGATACGAACAAGAATGTTTTTCTTTAGAACAATACATCACGAACACACGCTTCTACGCGTAATGTGTTAAAGTTATGCGAAGACTCTGCTCTGCCATCTACTGGCGCGGAGGAAAGGCGAGATATACTTACAATAAATAACATTAGCTAACACCTACCCTAAACCTAACCTTACAATATTAAAATATGACAAAAAAACCCCAAGCAAGGCAAGAACGTAAGCAACTTTTCTTGATCGCCTTTGTCATGTGATAAGAACTACACATCCCACAATATTTAAATAACTCTACTTACACAAAAATGAAGAATAAATGAAAATTATGATTATACCTTTGTAAACTTGAATCCACAAAATATAGCTACATTTAACGTAACATTATGTAAGAGAAATGATTCATCAACTCATTAAATTGTATTACACAAAAAATGACACCGCAAAATATAATAACGAATAAAAGTACTACGGGAGAGTAAACAAAGGAAAAAAGAAAAATCATAAAAGAAAAACAAATACTTCACAATAAGTTCCTATTTAAAAATGCATGTACATGAAACTTTTATGTGATCGGTGTGGCTACACGGGAATAAGTTTACCCATGATCCTCCGCGCGGGGAGTCTGCGGCTCATTCAAAAATGGAGGAAGATGTGAGAAAGTCAGAAAGTGAGCGTTGTCAGTCAGCTCTTCCACAGACGTCCGACCAGCAATCTACAAGCGAAACCAGCGGTCAAACCCCAGAAGCTGACGAAGATGATATCCAAACTAAACTGGACATCAGTTCGGATAAGTTTGACCCTCTTCTTGCACTGTATTCCCCTCAAGTGCCACTGCCATTCCCTAAAATCAAGTGCTTTAACAACATAGCAGAATATGAGAGCTTCATGAAAGGCGGTCGAGGCAGAGCCAAGCCCGAAAATGTGGAAAAACGCCTCAGGAAAGCACAGAAAGGCAAAGTAGACCCGGAGAGGATAGAAAGACTGAAGAAACTTATGGTGAACAACCCGGTGGAGGAGGAGGGAGAAGGAAGCGGAGTGAAGCGACCTCCGCGACAGCGAAAGACTGCAAAAAATGTGCTCACGAGAATGCCACGTACGTTTACCTGTTTATATACATTTGACAATAGAGTGCACATTGCGAAACTGTTCTGGACAAACATGAGTTTGTTCTGTAAAGTGTAGATACACCAGTTACTACTGTCTTTATTTACAGTGCATGGAGGCAGCCCATTAGGAGAACTCAACAGATGTGTCCAGGAGAAAATCCGAGTCAAAGTTCACATACGAACCTTTAAAGGGCTCAGAGGAGTGTGTTCTGGATTTGTGGTGGCATTTGATAAGTTCTGGAACCTGGTAAATATTTAAGTATTATTACTGTGATCATTTATTATTAGTTCTGTTAAATCTAAATGTTTGTTTCACATTTTCTCCTGCTGTTTTTGTTGGTGCCAGGCAATGGTAGACGTGGATGAAACATACAGGGACCCTCTGCTGGGAGAGGCACTTTACCACGAGAAAGCACTGACTATCACAAGGGTAACATTTCCCTTTTAAAAGAATATTTAATTTGCACCAAAATCTCGAATTATATTAAAAGTTTGGTCACTATGCTTGACTGTTTTAATGCTCTTTCTGGTTTTTCACAGCTGTTTGAAAAGCTAAAAGTGCAAGAGACTGCGGCTCTGGCTGCGGTGGAGAAAAAGGAAGCAGAGACCCCGTCAGGCTCAGATCCCCACAGTAGTTTGCCTCAATGTTACGAAGATGCAAACAAAAGGCGTACTGACCCTAAACAGACCCAGAAAAGTTCCACAGTCTTGGAAATAGATCAGTTAGGTAAAAAAAACTCAAAAGTGACGCAACCTGAAATAAAACGTAAGTTGGAGTACGGAAGAGTTCACACACGTCATGTCAATCAACTATTTATACGAGGAGAAAATGTTCTTCTCGTAAACATACAACAGGACTGAAATATTGGTCGCCATTCTAGTGATTAGCTGGAAAGAATTTGCTGTGAGGTCTATAAGTGTATCATATTGATATGTATGTGACCAAGTAGAAAGATACATTTGAATAAAATGAACTCTGGTTGTTTTTTAGGTTGTCACCGACTTTTGTTCTTTAAATGACCACTAGGGGGAAGCAGTACACCAAAGCTTAGTGAGCATGCATATGCCACACCATTAAAGCATGCAGGGGAGCATTGGGTTTTAAATGATTGCAAATATTCAATTCGCTCTATGCGAAAATGGGATAAATCTTTGTCTTGTTGAAACTCACTTATGGCAGTTATTAATACATAAATTAAAAGACCAACTCTTGTTTATGTCTGTCTATGTGAATAAAATGACAGCAGGGTCTCTATAGATTTCTTTAAACACAATAAGTGGGCTTTTAAGGTAGGAAATTGCATGCGGCACTCAATGCTCCTGACATTTTTTATTACTGTTTGTACTTGCTGCATGTATTTAGTGTTCACACAATACTAACCTCATGAATTGTCTGTTTTACTTTTTGGTTTTGAGGTTTCTTTGAGATGCCACATCCATACATGAAGCAAAGGTCTTGCATTTTGTCACAAATTCATAAAATCACCAGCTGGGGAGATAAATATGTACATATGAAAGTAAATACATAGAATACTTTGTCCACATCTAAACAATAGCACACACAGCACAAATGTATGTTAGGGTATATAATAATTTTGTGCAAAATTAAAAAAATGTACAACAAAGAAACTCTTGTGTGCTTTTCCAAGTTTCTTATTAGCCATGTGATGTTTATGCCAATTAAATATTTCACTGCGAAGGAATCTAATAAAAATGGGTCATATGGCTGTAGCGCTTTCATCATATTAATGGATGCAAAGTTAATGTTTGGAGTCGAGTCCTTGGAGGATCTATAAGAACAGGCTATTCTGAACATATGAGATGGATTAGTGAGATAAAAAGTAAGCGTAACTGGGAAAATGGAAATCAACTCTTTATTGTCATTCATAAAAGATAGAAGTACAATCAAGTCATTGTAAGAAATGGAAAACATATTAAACATTCTCAATTGAAGATTTTTTGTTGCTTGCCGTAGATTTGCATAAACGTATAGTGTTTCCAATAATATTCCCTAACCCATAACCAACTGAATTGTTGAGGTCCTAAAGACCTGACTACAAACATATAAACCATCCCTTCAAAAGGAAAAAAAGGAAGAATTTGGTCATTCTGTGAGCCACAGAATGAGTGAAGGCATCAGTGACAATACAGTGATGGTCCTCTAGATACAGCATCAAACTCACAGTGCTATACCTGCGCAAAATTCACTGATTACACGGACTCAACCTATACACTCAGCATGAGCAGACGTGTATAAAATACGAACCCATATCAGGTTCAAATGTATATAAAAATCCTTTTAGTCACCCAAACTCTTCCTTATAAGTTAATCATGCAAAAACATAAAACAAGTTGCGCATATATATACGTCACTGGATGTGTATCTATAACAGTACTATTAGGAAATACTGTTCTTTTCATATTGTCTGATGAAATATTCAGGAATATAGAGGCAACAGACGGACAGGCACATGTGTTCTTATGACTTAAGACTTTGCACTTTCACAAAGATGCAAAGTAGATTTGATTTCTATTCAAAAAGTATAGACAAACCATTCAAAAAGGCCACGATGGTTTTCATTTGTAATTGTCATTGTATGTAATGTTTCTTCATTTTACTTCAGAAAATGTTTTTTTAATAAAAATCAAATACAAAATGGCAAGTGATTAGAGGCTTTACTCCACACAAAAATCCTCACCAGCATAATTTGTTTATAATCTCAATAACTTATTGTCTGTGTGCAAATCTATTTACATATTGTAATTTTAAGGCATAGAGGGAAGGCATACTATAAACTCATCATTAGGACCTTTCTATAGCATAGGAACCCAAGTACATTCTGGGTTAATTCAATAAGTTGTGTAAGTGGGTTGAAGTCTACAGTCAACCAAAGAAATTCATTATCATTACATTTCTTCAACCAATCCGACAGTAAGGCTTGTTTTTACTTAAAGCGAAATCCCAATGTCATAGAAGCGTGGGATGTGCATGTGCAATGACCGACATGATTCTCAGAAGTAACCAGCCGCCCTCAACAGGGCTCCTTGGTACAGCTGAACAGAGGAACATAGAAAATAACAAAATCATCCAGTTGTACATCATTACCATTTAAACAAACATTTCCTGTGTGGTTTTATTTGACATCTTCATGTAGTCTTTGTATTCTAGCTCTTCATTGCTTCTTCATGGTCGTATCTCAGAAGGGAGTGTTCTAATACTCTCAGCCATTCATTTCCCAAAGTTGGCAAAATCTGCAAAGGCATCTTGCTTAGGTTGTCCCACGGCCCCACTCATCCCCATGACTGGCATTCCTGTGCCCATGTTTCCTGTCATTCCCATGGCAGCTGTAGACATGCCCATGTTCACATTCATTCCCATCATGCCCTGATTGAGTGGCATTCCTCCCATGGCTGGCATGCACATAGCACCACCTGCCATAGCAGACTGCATACCCATGTTCATACCACCCATCATGGTGTTGGTTGGTGGCCTGACCATTGTCGGGGTGGCCTGCATGCCAAGGTTCATTCCAGTGAAACCCTGAGTCATCATGTTGACTGGAGTCTGAACTCCTATAGCACAATCATTTATTTAAAAAAAAAATGTAAATGGAAAAAAGGTTTTTAGAATCAGATGAAACTAACAATCACTAGCAATACATGTTCTAGAAAAATATAACCCATGCTTACCTTGCTGCATCATACTGAGTGTAGGCTGAGATGGTTTGGGTGGCTGCATGCCAGGGCCGAGGTAGTCTAGGCTTATGTTTACAACAGAATTGGACCAAGTTGATGGCATAGAGGCTTTGGTACCGGGCTGCTGGGCTACTGGTTGTTGGGGCACCAGTGGGTCACCCATAGTCTGCAGTGGCTGCAAAAACAAAAAAAGTCAGTTTCAAGAACAAACCACATGAGATCCGATACTTCTGATCAAAAACAGATTAACCTCTGATTCTGTAACAGTGATGCCGTTCGACTGCCATTCAAGCATGGCAATTAAAATTCTACAATGGAAATAAAGCTTGGCAGACAAATCAGACAAGATCGAGCGTATTAATACTCCACAACATTACACAGTGGTATTTCAGAGCTATTGGTTAATAAAAGACAGAAATGTTGGTTGGAAGGCATTGTCTTCTACTAAAATTATTTCAGCATGTTAAAATGCATCTCAAGTCCCTCTAATTATACCATCGTAGGGCTGCTTTTGTCTTAAGCCAAACAAAACTTGCCATTTTAAAGTAGGTCAGGCTTTTAGCATGCAAATATTATCTTTGTGCAAGGCTTTTGTTTCAATTTAATGGTTTTCTGACGGAAACTTGTTCCTCCTCATTCTGCCACTCTCTGTGATGGCCGTCCCCAGGGAACTGGGGTTGATGGGTAATGTAGAGGGGGTGGGTGGAAAATTGTGCCGATGCTTCGTGTTAACCCTCGCTCTCTTTACTTCCATGTTGCCTGCTCTCTAAACCTTGGCCAGAATTGTCTTTTCTAGTGCAAGTAGCGTCTAGTGTGCAGTTCCAATGAGATGAGATGCATTAAATACCATATAGATGAGGGACTTCAATCTATCTATATACACATGATATATGTTGCTTGATATAAGCCAATGACAGCACATACACATTATTTACTTTATCGGTATGTGTTCCCTTTATACTGCTAATGCAATGCTCAGCAACAATAATATATTTATGTATTGTGTTTAAAATGTAACGTTGAAGCACTTTAAATAGTGCATAAACATGACTTCATAAATTAGGCAAAAACTATGTATGGTTAAATGACTCTGCATAATATTCATGCTATATAGTTTAGCTTATAAAAAAACACAAAAAGTCTATATCTAAGTCAAATCATTGCACTGAGAAATGAACGTACTGAAGGACAAAAAATAAATGTTCCACATCTCAATGTGCAAATCCTGTTTAGCTGAAAGAAAAAACAAACTGTGATATCTAGAAAAATAAATGTTTTGCCTTTAGTCCATATCTAAAGGCCATTTATATGCAAGTTGACAAAATAAACTTTGAGATATACACAACAAAGACATGTATTATCCTCTTCTGGGAACATGTAGCAAAAATATTACCGAAATCTTAAAGAGCCTAAGGGAAATAATGAAAGCAGCAGACACCTGAGATTTGGAAATTGGTAGGCCCATGGTCTGAGAGCTGGTCATGGAGAAGTTCATGCTTTGGGATGTGCTGAAGCTAGCGCTCTGAGAGGAGTCCATTAAGTCAAAGAGGTCAGCGGAGGGTGCTGTGGAGACAGGAGTAGGAGCAGGGGCTGCCTGGAGACCTGAGAAAAGATCTATTCCTGCAGGGTTAACAGGCTGAGCTGCTGGCACGGCTGGCTGGGCAGAAGAAAAGGCGTTCCAATTCCCAAAGTCTCCGTTTCCACTAGATGCTGGGGCTGAGAAAAGACAAAAGTCTCCTATAAAATGCCATAGTGCAAATATAGTGTATGAATTCTTTAACAACTTTGCACAAACTGGTCCTATGTCAGGCTTTATCATATTGCATACAAAGTAAAGAATAAAGAGCAAAAAAAGAGGGGAAAAGTAAAATAAATAAAAAATCAGGGTTTTGAAGACATGGTGCATAAACATCAAAAGAATCTCAAGACTCTCAGTCATTTTAATGGTCCCAGAAATGTAGAGAATGACATGTCACAACCAACAAGAGTTGAAATGTGTCTGTGTTCATTAGCTTTTAGCACAGCACCCCACCATATTTCTGCCCTCCCTCTTATTATTTAAAAGCTCTCTGGATGGAGTTTTACATAAACAGCCAGCAGAAGATTGCAAACTCTGGCCCGGCAGAAAATGAGCAGCCTTCTTTAATATTCCCCAAATATCATTAAAATAAAATGAAACGGCACATATCACCACCCCAAGTCAAATGAATTTATACAAGTTGTTATTTATACAAAATGTAAAAACGCCAGATTTTCGTCTGTTGGTTTTGCACCTTTTTAAAGTAAAAAAGAAACAGAGGTTACAGAAGTTACATAAACATACCAGTGGATGATGGAAGACTAGCCGCAGCTGCAGGAGACGAAAAATCTGCAAACCCTCCAATCAGATCAGAGCTTAAATCTAGAAAGAGATTGATATCAAAGAAAAAAATCTGAATTTAAAAATAAGGAACATCTGTTATTCTCTGTAAGGGACACACACTCTCAGGTCATTCCCGTTCAATTCCAGTAGCCTGTAGCTGCAGTTATGTGGAGGAGGACATATGCAGCTGTTTGGATGGTGGGGTACAGAGCAGGTCAATGTGGAAGAGCAGCTACGCATCTGCTCAGACACCACACACCCACCAAGGACAGTTTTAACATCTGGCCTCGGTGACTAAATGCTCCAGAAGGCAGTAGGAACATAGGAAAGCACATATGATAAACTTCACTGTCGGGCCCATCTATGCATCAAGCCACAGGGCCCCTAAAAACCAAAGTCAAACTACTGACAGGAGTATCCTAACACTTTATGGTACTTTTAGTAATCTCCTAATCTATCTTTCCCCATCAACATTTGGGATGTTTATAAATAAAAGACATGACGCTCTTCTTATATTGCAGATGTTCTATAGTAACAGTTTGAAATTTGTAGAGACACTCAACAAAGATGTGTTACTATTTTTACCATTGGATGCTGGCTTTGCAGATACAGGATCTGCAGAGAACAAATCCACCAGACCAGAACTTGGCTGGCTCACTGCCAATGTTGTCTACAACAACAAAGAAAGGAGATGTTAAAACACAGCCAACTGCCACAAGAAGGCAGTAAAGTGTTTACATTCCACTCAGCTCACAGGTATAATCGTTCCTTATCCAAATACTATAGTCAATTAACTATAAAACACATAACATGTCAATATGTAAGCATGAAAACAACAGGGTCTCTATAGCTTTGCTACCTGGCTGGGGTTTGCCTGGGTGGAGGGTTTATCGCCAATGTAACGTGCAGCTGCTCCCAGATCTATTGTTTTGGAGGGGACGCCTCCTCTTTTTCGAGAGGCAGTGGTCTCTGTGGCCTGGACAATCTGAACGCTTTTGGTTGTCATGGTCTCTTCATTATCTTTGAATTCGTTTTTTCTCGACTCCCCGTTCCGGGCTCCCCGACCTCTGTCCTCGTCTCCCTCACTACACAGAAAAGAACAAGCATCTTAAAGTGGTTTAATGAAATGTTTTGTGAAAATTGTGAAAATCTTTAATGAAAATATTGAATATAACTCATCTAATACAATTTTTGTCTCTATAATTAGTCACACAATTTGTTTCTTTTTCAAGAAAAAAACCCACTGTGTTCAGATTTGTATGACGTGATCTGAAAGGGGAAGATAAAAAGGCCTGGGGGTGCTGACCTGAATCTGTCAGGTGAATCGTCCCTATCTTTTTTGCGGAACATGTTGATGGTGTCATCAATGGTGCTTCCAATCTTATCGCTGATCTCTCCCAGTGTCTCACTGAAAGGGAACGGCCCCTTGCTCTTGTCCCAGTCTTCATCCCATTTAGAGTGAGATTCTTTGAAATCAAACTTATCCTCCGCTGTAGAACAAATACAGAAATAAAATGTAGCTTTTACCATACACACTTTACAATATAAAAACAAGTTTAAAAACTAAGATACAGGACTAAATTGGGAGAACCATTAATAAAAATAACATTGCAATGCAAAATGTATGTGCATAACGTATATTATATATGTGTTAACGTTTTTGCTTTTTAAAGACAGCTAGATGGTTCCAGAGCCACGCGTTACTTAAGGTAAAGAACTATTTACATGTGAATCAAAATGTGAATTTAATTTTATACTTAATTGTTCTAATTGTAAGTTTAATGTTTTTTGTCTTTCAGTTTTTATTCATAAATGTGTTAATTGATTTATTATTTTTACAGTTACAGTTATGTTTATCTAAATTAAAGTATGACAAGGGCCCCCACAAAGGTTTGCTTAGGGCCCCCAAACGTCTAGGATCGGCACTGTAAACAAGACACCAATTAAATCAAAACAGCCTTTATAAGTCATCTATTTTAAAAATAATTATTTCCTGTCAATCGGTAACATCAAATCTGTCAAGTTGCTGTCAAGTGGCAAGAAAAAAAAACATCCATATTAAGTAACAGAAAAACCCCACAGTTCACTCATCTGGAAATGCAAACTCTCCAGGGATAGTGACAGTTAAGAAGAAACCGAGAGCCTCTTTAATATTACAGATAACATTTAGTCACGAGATCTCTTTAGATCTCTTTAATGAGTGTTTTTGTGTATTAAAAAACATCTCCTATAACATCACACTGTAAATATGAAAATGTCACCTGGCTGCTGCAGCAAATCAAGTTCAAAACAAAAGATGTGTAGCAAGTGTATAAGAGGAAGCTCAAGACTTACAGTATCTGTAACCCGACATGCTGTCAGAAGAGACTCCGATGTATTTGTCCCTGTTTTTCTTCGCCTTCTTCCTCTCCTCCCTCAATCTGTCGTCATCCTGGACAAGCTCTATCATCTCCTTCACCTTCTGACGCACATTGATGCCCTGATCCTTCCCATTTTCGTCTGGAACACAAACCACATGCATACATCACTGACCATCGTCTTAGACTCCAATCTCCAGCCGTGTTGAAGCACAAGAGTCACATCTCACCTGTGCGGTGTTCACTCACCTACACAATGGTAGCTCTCGATAGAACGCAGGTCATAGAGATGCTCTCTTGCGCTGGTGACCACCCGTTCAGATCCGTTTCTGACCAGGTATGCCAACAGCAATAAAGACTGAGGTGAAAAGGACAGCAAAAATCAAAGCACGTTGCAGCTGAATTTTGAAGAAGTGTATAAGTCTCTGAATACCATCCATATGTACTATCATACCTTGTAAACTCTTCTCCAATTCTTCTTGTTGTCTCTCAGCATTCTGGTCCACAGCATGTTCGTGACCTCTGGAAACTGCTCGTACATGAACGTGGCTCTGAAATGAAACAAACAGGAAACCAAATCTTATCAAAGCAAAATTTTCATCTCTAGGAGTTGACAGATACGCTGAAGTTCACAGAAAGAATCCTGAGAAGCCGCAAATCAACCATCAAAATCTTCTCCACGTACCTGGCAATTTCCCCCATTAACTGTCCAGAAGGCCCCCATGGGTCGTCGTTCGTGGCTTCTCGAACTTTAGACTCAATTTCTGTGTAGTTCATCACAACATTGGTTCTGTGAGAAAAAGATTTCAACACATCCTACATCATTCCAAGCCTTTCAATAATATCAAACGTCACAGTTATCAGTCACAACAGCATCCTTTAGAGTTTAAAACAGTTATTCAAATGATTCCACTAACTGAAATCTCAGACTCCACCTTCGTTCACATATCGCATGAAGGAGATCAGTAAGGCAGGGCACCAAAAGCTATCATTACGTGAAATCAGTTTAGCACCAGAGGGACATAACTAGAGTGACAAAGAGAGTGGTTATACAAGCCATGCAAGTGCTCAGGAGGTGGGTGGGGTAGGATGAGCTCGCTCTAAAGAGGGTGGATTAAATGCAAGAGCCCTAGTAAGTCCCCAGTGTTTCCTTTTTAGTTTTACACAATATCCGCCCATGATATTACCTTAAAATATGTCTGGTCGTTTAAAAGTGATATGTTTGTTAATTGTAGGGTAAACTTGTTAAGCAAGCTAAAATAAGCTTAGCAATTGCCAACCATACACATTCACAAGCCCTCTACATCTTAATTCGTCGTCAACATATTGTATTTGACAATTGGTTGCAGGCAAACATATGCAAAATGCAATAACTTCCTTTTTAAATGATCACTACAATGACACGGCATGAGCTGGACCGATGGTTTACTTTTTGTCCCCAAAATGTATAGCGGTAATTCTTTACAACCGAAAGGGATAGTTCACACAATAATGAAAATGCTTTCATCATTTAATCCCCTCATGTCACTCCAAACCTGTATGACCATCTTCTGCAGAACACAAGACAAGATATTTTGGAGAATGTTGGTAACCATACAACCTAGGACCCACGGACTTGCTTTGAACGGATTGTGTTCAATACAAAATATATTTTGTGTTCCACATAGGAAAGAGTCTTTAACTGTACATGTTTAAAATGACATGAGGGACAATAAATGATGAGGGGTTTTTTATTTGATGTTTGTTGCTACTAAGTACTGACTTCATGTGATATCAGAGGTCTGTTTTACTCCACTTTGGAACAGTCTGTTTTTTCACTTTACCAGCATGAAGCTAAATTCCTTTCCCTTCTTAAGCTCACCCCCACTAAGGCCCACATCCAGCTGTTAAAAGGTCAGAGAAACTGATTTTGGACACACTAAGTTAACTTATTTTCTTTGCTACATTATTTCAAACTTTATTTGCAGATACAGGAAATGACAATGAAGTTAAAATCGTTACAGTAACTGGAACTGACAAATCTTTTTAAATATAGTTGTGGTGAATAACTCAAAAACACAAGTGTAGAGCAGTAGTTTCACAGATAGGTAAGGCAAAATCCACTCCATGGGTTTGAGCAAATTATTGAACTGAAACCTCCATCAATTGTTTTACTCAACATCAATACACTAGGTGCACTGCACGTCTCATATGTCATACGCTTTATTCAAATCATCAGCAGAGAGCTCCATCTGTAGTTCTGAACTGCGGATCTGTCAGAAATATCTGTCAGAAATGGACAAAGTGAAGTGTGGGGGTCACCTGGACCAGTACTGAGAACCGTTGAAGTAAAAGTAGCCTGACTGGTAAAGCATGCTGCTAACAACACCAATGTCATGGTTTCAATTCCCTCAGAACACTCACTAGCGCAATACTGTATATTGAATGCACTGCTAACATATTTACATATTTATGTAAAAACATCTTATTCAAGGAACACCTAATGTTGTCAAGTTGAACATTACAAAATCATTTTAACTTTTGAAGTTAAAATCACAAATGTAGTAACGTAGTAAAATAACAAGCAAGTCTGTGGTTCTTTAAATGAGTTAACAAATATGGCATGTCTATAAAAAATACACGTCTGAAAATTATATATAGCAGTAATATGCACTCTGTAACCAACGTTTGTTTAAAAAAAACTTGTCCTTGACTTTAGCTATTTTCAGATTAAACATAATAGCCAACATTCCTAAACAAACCTTAAAAGACTAAACAATCATTTTAAATAACAGTGTACATAACAATTAGCCGGAAGTGAGTAAGAAACATGTATCTATCTTAACAGCAACACGGATACCGACAGTTTCCACGAAACTAAATAGGCTTTAGTCAACCTTTTTTATAGTTACAGCATTTATAATAATATTACAAACAGAAATTGTTAACTGATAGCCAATTGTTTTGCACATAACAGATAAACAACATGGATTTTTTGTCATAAAGCTGTCATGCTAGCTGGTTAGCTTGACCGCCAGTCCCCGACATTACCTGTCAAACATTAAAAGTTAATGCCACACTAATACTAAAGTGTGTTTTTATTACATTTAACTAAATAACATGACGTTAAGCCATACAGAAATGTTACTGCAGACACGTATACTTTGTCAGCAAATACTTTAAGACACTTTTAAATACACAGGCACAGTGTTTTGACAGCAAACACAAGTTTAGCAACTGTCATTATATTAGCCACAGTAAGTAGGAAGGCAGGGAAGTTTGACGATGTACACTTATTTTTGAAACTACTTTACCCGTATTATACAAATATAAAAACGCCTTAAAAGCACCATAACCGATTGAAATGAAAGATTCTACAAAAACTGGCGAAACAAACGATGTTTCATGGGTCAACAAGGCTGTAGTTAGTTAGCTAGCGTGCTAGCTTCTGCATCGAGAGTGTGGCGTGACGTCAGCGAGTGCGTACGTGTCTCTTTTTCAACAGGTACGAGACATGATGACACCGAAATCCCTTAAAAACGTGTATAATACTCACGCTTTATCAACCAGATCCCTCACTTTCCACATGTTCAACATCTTGGCTCTGTTGTCGTGGCTTTCGTTCGCGAAAACAGGTGTCCCAGCCCTTGAAGTCCGCTGGTCGTGCCAGTCGAGCTGTCAAGAAACCCTCAGCATGAACTCAGAAGTTACGCCGCTTCAGGAGCTTCGGGCCAGACAGGTTACTACGGAAATGCGCTGTCATCTACGGAAATTTCGTAGGCTGCTTCAGCAGAACACCACCACATCCTTTGATAAGGATATGACAAAAGGCAGATTAAAGAACCCCTTAACATAAAAGTAAAGTAAGTAAGAGTAAATCTAACATATGGGTCTGTTTAAAATATAAGCTTATTTCAGGTAAATTGGGGCAGTGTGAATTACATTTCTCACTTGAATTACATTCCTACATTTATACTCAAAACTATTTTTTTTATTATAAAATAATACATAAAATTAAGAAACATATGCAAAAGTATCGTGTTTTATCATTTTTTAAGTTTTAGCCTAATTGTGAAAACGATAGCTTTTTCTAGCTATTGCTTTAAGCTTTGTGTGGCTATACAGAATTGACTTTCAAAAATAAAACTGTAAAATATAGTAAAAAATGCCAGCAGAGTTCAGCAAATGCCACTGCCAAACTGTATCAATCACATCTGCCTGAGACAAGTATGAGACAAAAAAAGAGTAAGTTTCTGGTTGTCAGCTCCAATAGGCAGTCCATTTCTCAGTAGCTGAAATGCCAAGACTCAGTGTGTTCTGGTAGA
The DNA here is from genome assembly GCA_006030095.1 of Triplophysa siluroides. Lineage (NCBI taxonomy): Eukaryota > Metazoa > Chordata > Actinopteri > Cypriniformes > Nemacheilidae > Triplophysa > Triplophysa siluroides. Next base: position 613,119 of record VCII01000624.1, on the reverse strand, counting down.
TGGGCCATCTGATGGGTGAAAATGGAGGCCCTTCCAACAGACAGCCCCTTGGGATGGGGAGAGCCTGTCATGGAAAACAAGCATTAGGGGCTTCTTACACACTTTAACAAAATAAATAAATAAATGAAGAAAAAACACAATGAAGAACAACACAGGAAACCGACAAAAAGAACCAATTTTACAAAAACACAGCATGACAAGAGACAGCACTTAACGTCCCCAAATGCACTACACCCATGGGAGCCACTTCAATTACGGCTGCGAGTTCAATAATAAAAGCCAAAGACAGCATGACTGCACAGATCAGGCCTATGAAGAAAGCACTGGGATGTCTTTGAGAGACAAATCCCTATTCCTAACAATTTTAGTAACTAAAAAACATTATAAAAGGCCAAAGGATGGATTTATGTACCAATTAATAGCTATAAAAGAAAAGGCTGATTTGTTTTGAGCTGTGATTTACGTATCAAGCACAGTAATACTTTTATAGTATACCCAAACTTAATACATTCGTAATAATGATGCAAATTAAATACATTTAGAATATATTTGGTGGTAAAAGTTCCCAAGAGGTAAGCCATTACAAAAAATCAATATAAGGTCACACATCTTTGGGTGGGTGGATATTATACTAATGAAGTAATAAAAAACATATATCTTATAAATTATATATCATATAGCTTATACAGTGGAAAGTGCATGAACTTGAAAATAAATTCTGCCAGGGAGATTGTTCAGCTGCAAATGTATAATGCCTTATTGTTTAGAATAATGAATAAAGTGGAATTCTTAAAATCTTAAAATGCTGTGACATTTGATCCAACATTCAATTTTTTAATAGTAGATATTTTGTTAAAACCCAAATTTTGTCAAAAAAACTACTTTTATTTGCAGGCTGTGACACAAACTGTCAGTAGAGGGCACTGTTACACAACATAAAGAGCTTTCTCTCCTTTCTTCAACATACAAAATCACATTAAATTTTGTATTAGCATTTGAACAATGGCATTAAAATAAGTGTTGGGGAATATATAATTATAGTTTAAAAAATATATATGTTATGAACACAGTTTTGGAAGAGTTTGACAAGAAACCAGTGAGCTTAAGACGTTCAAAAGCACTATTTGAACTTCTAAAGCATTTTACATCTATATTATGAGCGATGTCTCAACTTTATATAACAGTTACAGTCCCTACTATATAACACACACACACCCACATATAAACATGATGCATCCTGGTGGAAAAGCAGAAGTGACCTGTCATGCAGAGAGGGGTCAGATGATGGATGACGTGTGGGTGGTTCTATCGCTTGGGAAAAAGACCCGGGGGTTGACTGTGGCCTGTGCAGGGGCCAACAATAACATCCTTAAATAAAACAGTATGAAAGAGTCCCCATATCCCATAGTCAGGACATGGATTAAGAAGCTGAGGACCGAGCATATGAGTATAAAATAGTGCAAGAGCTGTAAAATTAGAACAAATGCCACAAACAAAGAACATTGTTTTGTAATGGCATTGTTAAGAGGGGAAAAACCCAACTATGCTGTGTTTCTGCAAATTGGAAACATGTGTGATGGATAAAATAAATAATGTTACAGTTCCCACTCCCACTCTGAAAAGATGTTCTGACCACATTTTCATGGGAAACGCTACAACATAAACTGTGCGTTTTAACAAACTGTTGTGGAAATTAACTAGTCATCATTGTCCCATGGTCTTCTTTTATTAAAGACAGTGTTCACTGGCCTCTTGGGGCTTCAGGGTTGAATATCACCATGACATTTGTTATGTAAATCTTATGTAACTTTTAGTGTAAAAGCAAAAAAAAATTCTTGATTTGTAAACTTGTGTAAATGTTGTGTGTATTATTATGTTCTTGGAAGGTACTGTAAACAATTTTCTTGCGTCATTCCAGAAGAAAATGTTTTACAATGCTTTCCTGTGGCTCAGTGGTAAGAGCATGCCGCTAGCAACACCAAGGTCATGGGTTCAATCCCAGGGATTGCACATATTTAGAAACAAATGTATAGTATAATGCAATGTAAGTTGCTTTGGATAAAAGTGTCTGCTAAATGCGTCATTGACAATGAACAAACACATAATGTTAAATGTTGTAAATAGTTCACAATCCCCCACACATACAGAATGATACATAGTTCTGGCAAGGAAGGAGTTAAAAGCCACTCAGTGCTTTAGTTCAATTCCCGACATGTTCCTGTCATTTTGTGCCCCTGACACATTGTGTTCTGAAGCTGAAAGCATCTGCTCTTTTATGGGCAAATTCAATTAGTAATTAAGCTGAATAAAAAAGAGGAGTCAACATCTGGAGTCGTTACATGTTAATGTGATAAACTGAAAAAAGGTAAGATAAGAGAATACGGCGATGTAAAATGTTCAAGGGCATTGGGCTCGGAGAAACTACTTTACATATTACGTTTTGGGTTAAATTGGAGATATCATGATTACAGAATACACTTTGAAAGATTCGTTGTTTTGTGTAATGAACTTGCAGCTGTACGTCTTTAATAAATACTATCCCATATCATTAATGATGTCCAAACACTCTTTTTATGAAACTGGCAAAAAGTCTCTGGGATATAGAGAGAAAAATCACTTTCATTCTCACACCCCCTAAAACCCCTATTGACTAAAAGAAAAAAACAGACTGTGGTATTGCTGGCTTTAGAAAGGAATGATTCCATAGAAGAAAATCTGAAGGGAATTGAGATAAGACAAGCAAACAAGACCCAGCTGTGTTGGCAAGCCTCCAGTGAGGTTGGAGTGTTAGGAAGTGTTGCCTCTTCACCCACAACCATTACCTAATTAGTCCATATGGTGATATTACACCTATACAACGATGAATGCATAATCACTTTCCTCCCTTTAAGCAATAAACGAAAACAAATGATTAGTAAACCATAGGGAAACACACACACGTGGTCAGTTATTTGAAATGTTTCATGAAGAAACCTATTTTAAGGTTTATTTGGAATAGCAAACAGCAGTTAAAAATGAGTAGTACACGTATGAAAGCGTGAATGATGTCACGCGAAACTTGTTGGTTTCACATAAACGCAGAATTTTATTGAGCCAGAGAAATAAAGCTAGTCAGTTGCAGTTTAGGAAGCCGGGGTTCATTGAGTAAGGTTTACTGGAGATGTTGTGCCAGGCAACAATTAGAAATGTTCTCTACATGGAAAATATTTTAAAAGCGAGTGTGAAGTACATGGGGGGATATTTTCATGAATAGATTATGTTTATTTACCTGAATTCGCATATAAAATGTGTAGTTGGAAGGCTTTTTCGAATCTAAATGCATATCCACTTTCCTCATTATTGGCATCATAAATGGAGCCTCCAATTTGCAGCTGCTAACAAGAATATAAACCAAAACTTAGAGTTACTTTTGCATTGACCACTGATATATCAGAAGTTATTGTGATTTGTTAAATATGATATGCATGGAAAAGACAAGCAATAACTGTAGTGTCCTACTTTTTCCATATCTGTGTGCAGTTTTTTGCACTAGAGGTGTCAGAAACAGCAGGAAAGGGTATTTAGCCTTAGTCATCACCAAAATGAGTTGTGTTGAAGGCGTGCCACGCTATGTTCCATGCCTGGAGCTTAAATTTTAGAAGTCATGTATGAAGTCAAGAGCACATAGGTGCAGCAACTTAATAATTCGGGCACAGGAACCATATCAGGACAGCTCAAAAACAGAAGTCTTCTTTTTGTCTAACCAAATCAGTGAAGTTAACTCAGGCCACACTGAACGTGATCCAGTACAGTGCTTCTTCACTAACTCTCCAACTTTTCTGCTCTGCTCGGCTCTCAGCGCATCGCTTCATTGGTCTTCATTTCCCCCACAAACTTATGAAAATGCTCAGAGATGATTAACACAGACTTAATGACCTGCAAAAACAACAGCAGCTCGTGAGTTTCTTCAATTTGCTGTTGCCCACCTCCCTCCCCCATATAAGGGAACAATATACCCCTGCCTTGCTCTCATAAGGATTCATTACCCTGCTCTGAGATTTCCAGGCCAGGCGAGGGAAGCGTTATTTCCCCTGTGTTGGCTCTCACATTGGCAGGGCCATTACTCTTAACACTCCTGCAAAGGGGCTAATGGGGCAGCTTTACTGACAGAGAAGAGGAAGGGGAGGCGGAGAGGGAGGGGGTGGGAGGGAAGGGGCTGAGATGATATGGTAATCAGAGAGGGTAGGGATTTGGGAATTCCAACTGTATAGAAGAAGTGAGAACGAGAAGTAGAAAATGTAATTTGTTGAACTTGGGCCAAAATTACAAACCTTCGTGAAAAATGAGATAATGAGGCAAACTATTGTTCCATTTATGGATGTGATTATAAAAATCATTAATCTGTGTAATGTAGTTCTGTAATGTGGATGCTAATTTATGCATATGAGCACGCTGTCTATACCATCAAGTGTCTGTGATGAGTTTGTGTTGAACAAGGATGGTGCTAAAAAGTGAATGGGCAGTGTGATTGCAGTCAAACTTATAACATATGTCCCTTGGTAAGCAGACCATCTGAATTCCGGAATAAGAAGACATTAAGGCTACTGACCATTTTACAGCGATCAGCCCCTACCAATACGACCTCAAAGCAGGTCCTACTTCAGAGCAAAGCAATTATAGGGGCAATTAAACTCAAATGTTGAGATGTAAGATTGGAGACCCCAAAATGACAGCAAGGACCCTGAAATTGGAAAAGAGCATAAATTCTGGTGTCGGCAGAACCACTATAGGGTTAACATCAAAAGTGCACATAAATTTAGGGTTTAGAAAATGAAAACAAGAAGGACAAAATTGCAGAGGGAAAGATTTCTTTTAAAACATTTTCAAAAGACAAAAGGTAAAATATGTGATGAAGAATTTATTCAAATCTAGGCCATGGGGATTTTTATAGTGGCAACAACAGATAGTTCCCCCCAAAATGAAAATGACCCTAATGTCATTCAAAACCTGTAAATGACTCTTTCTTCTGTGGAACACAAAAGAAGATATTCTGAGAAAGGTCTCAGTGGTTTTGTGTCTATCCAATGAAAGTCAATGGGCTCCAATGTTTTTGGAGCTCCAATGTTTTTGGAACACCAACATTTTTCAAATGAAAAAAAAAAAAGGTTAGGAATGAGGTTGAATAAATGAAATTTGAATTTTTGGGTGAACTGTCCCTTTAAGTAAAAAAAGATAACTGAAACCAACCGAAAAATACATATACTTAATACAATAGGGTTTCCTGAAATTTTAAAAGGGTATGAAAAAATATTTAAAAAATCACAATTTCAAAATTTTTATTAAAGTGGCTTTGAGGTGTTAACTGGAATGTGGTTGAGGTGAAATGCCACAAATGTATTTATTTGTAGCCACATTAAAACGACATCAGGAATACAGCAGAAATGCTTGCTTATCCAATATAAATGAATTTGAGACCAATCTAAATCTATATTAATTAAAAAGTGATGTATTATTCTGATCTCACAAAGTATCACTTATTATATTTAGTTCCAAACTTCCTCTTCCCTTCGATAAAAATGCTTCTGGATAATAAACCAGAAGACCAATATTGTATATACCAATATATATATATACCAATAAGTCCCACTAGGTCCCTTGGTGCATAATCTCCCACAATGCATTGCTTAGCACGGTGCCCTTGACTTCCCCCATACTAGTCTTAGCCAATCAGCCACCTCCTCCAGGGACCAAACCTCATTAACTGCTTACAGAACGATATTCTCTATTTAATTGCTCCTCTTAATAGACCAGAGGAGCATGGAGGAGTGACAGCTGTATACATACATGCACACACTCACACACATGCAAAAATGCTGCAAATCCATGTTTGGTTATCAACTTTCTTAAAAATATTTTCTTTTGGGTTCTGGAGAAGAAAGTAAGTCACAGAGATTGGGAATGACTAAGCATGGCCTAAACTACAAGATATAGAGCAGAACCAATAGTCTTTTGGGCTTTTTAAAATCTTAAAACTCAAGCACAACTTCTTACAACTATAGTCATCCTCAAACTTCAATCCTAAATTCCACACAGGCACCATTTGGCAGTCACTCAGTTAATCCCATCCCTGCTGATTTGCAGGAGGAGATAGATAGGAGATGTGGGAAATAAGTTACAGTACTCATCTTTGCTGCCTTTGGGACAACAGTTCACAGAAGCCTGTCATTTGGGAAACAGGACCGTAATTGCTTTTTGTGTATTAAAGAGAAATGTCAGGGCCCAAGACAGAAAGGGCTTGCATGAGTTCCACAGGAGACCTCATCCCATGAATGAATTCATCGTCGCAATGCCTTTAGTAAGAAGATTCTTCGCTATTTCCCATTTCCTGAACAAAAGGGGAATTAAGGGCCTGTTGGCGAGGTGGTAAACAGAGAGAGGCTTTGTAGACAACTTGCATTGTCTCTATGCACTGATTGTTTTCCTGTAGTCACAACGAGTCTGTGAGTCAGTCTGGCAGTCAAAGCCAAGGTCAGACCTGAGGAGAGGCAGAGGCACAGCTATGTTACATGATTCCAATTTTAACCACAGTATACTCCTCTCTCGAGCACAGATGGGAGGTGACACGCAGGGAGCGTTTGTAAAGGGGTGGTGAAAGCGAGGTGGGGGGTAGACAGGTATGTAATTATGTATGTCGCATGACAACATGCGATGCTGTGGGATGCAAAAGGTATACACAGAGGTCGAGCCCTTTGTGTCTGCAAATCAATTTTTCACCAACATTTAATTAACTCAAACTGGCACACATTTGCAGGCTCGTTCACCTTAGGCTCTTGGGTTTTTGTACTGCAGTTGTTATCAGTAGAAGGTACATTAGTTATTCAACACTGGGTAAATGGGCATTTAGTATGCTTTTCTTATTTCGTCATTAAAATCACAAAGATTATTTTAAATACGCAGCACATACTTCTGATATTTACTAAAGTGACTTTTCCTCTTTGTTTCAAAGGTTTGAAGACTTGTGCAGGACACAAAAGAAGCTATTTTTAACAACATTGGTAACCAAATAACACTAACCCCCATTGACATCCATGGAGATGAAACCTCGTAAGACATTTCTCAAAATATCTTCTTGCATAGAAAAAAGAGTTATAGATGGGTTTTTAAAAACCTGATGGTGAATAAATTATCACTCTTTTTTCCCTTTACCCCCTTTAGTCTTTGAAAAAATGCACATCCTTATATAAATATGTTATGTCTTTTAAGTATTGCAATTTTACAACATACATTCATTACTTTTCATTACATCATACATTTTCAAATCTAATCTTTGATTTGGTTTATCAACTTAAAAAAGTGGCGTTGCACTTTCGCCATTCCCAGCTTGAACCATAAGAGCCTGAAACAGGCCTATGCTTTAAACTCCTGACACTTTCCATTACAACCCATTGAATGGATTTGTTTGGTTTTCTGCTGTCTCTAAATGATCTTGACGAATAAACACCCACTACATTTGTCTTATTGTGTATTTTTTACTTCTATTCTTTTTGCTAATAGCAAGACACAAATCACAAATAAATATATAAAAACAGGCATGCTAGCAGCAGATGGTAGTTGATGCCTATATGACAGATTTTAATGCCCCATGAAATCAGAAATGGATTTGTCTTTGACCTTAAATAACGGCAAGGCCTTTGAAGAAATTATCCCTTTGATATGTTCTGCTCCAACTTCCTATTTAAATAAGAAATACAGCCAAACAGGAAAGAAAACTGTAACAATTTAAGATTGCTGTATTGGAGTCTTAAGAGAATCATTAACCGTTAACCAAAAATGTTACATTTTATGTTACAATTCTTACATATTTTATTTTCAGCGATCATATGAACATTTTAACCTTCCACTACTCTTACATTACAATCAAGCGCACTCTGTACTAAGCAGTTGATCAATTATACAAAATTGATTGTATTGTACAATTACCTTCCTAACATAGGTTAGGACATGTATATACACAGTTATGTTTGGACACAATGATATGTGAGGAGAATAAATTAATCTCATATTTAATCACTGTCACAACAGACGGAACAACAATAGAAAGTGACAAAATTCTCTCCTGCGTGACACTGCACAACATGACTCGCAAGACGTTTGTGACAGGTTGCTTTTATCTTGGGAGATTACTGGTATGGCGGTAATTAGTACAAAACCCATCACAAACAATTACGTGAACGTACTCTGCATCAACAAGCCAGTAACATTGTGATCCATGGGAAATTCAATCAAGTCATCTTTCTTCTGGGCATTTATTAACACTTAGCATTTGAAAAGACACGTGAAAGATGTCCATGCTTGAATGACTGCTGAATTTGAATAATTTATGACAGGATGGGATCATTCAAATTTTTTAATGCTTTAAGAAGCCCTTAAGGCTTTATTCAGATACAAGCTATTTCTTTATTTATTTACTTTGGAAGGTTTGGATCAACAAAGACAAAAACTTAGGAGAATGCAGATGTTAACAAAAACCCACAGTATTTGTAGAGACTTGCATGCTGAAAAATTAAACATTACAAGATTCTTGGGGGTTTTATAAAATGTCAAATGCGTCCACGTAACTAATATCAAAGATCAGTAAACATCCATTGTGAAACGTGACATGCTTTTCTTGTGGCACTAATGGAGAGAGGTGGTGACCTGCCATACATGTCTGATAGCACGTTGGATGCAGCCCCACAAGCTGCTCCATTTCTATTTACATAATTTACCCATTGCACCCATATGCTACCAGGACAAACGCCATTGTTCCTGCAAGGGCTGTCTGAACACTCCGTCCTTCTGTGTTCCACTGTTTCAAGAACACACAGGGAGAGCCTGGTCAGTCATAGTTAACTATTCTACTGCTCCTCCCAAACAGCAAACCAACTAATGCTGTTTTTGTCCCTCTGTATTACCAAAGAGGAACTGGCCCCTAAATGCCACTAATAAGTATACAAGTGCAAAATCGGATCAGCTCTCAGACACTCTCGTTTTATTCCTTTTCTTCGTCTCTGGGCCTCCAAACAAGTGTCGTCCCCGGTGGCAGTTGGTGGCCAAGAGCTCAGCGGTTGTCACTGCTTAAAGAAGGGGGACTGGGATAGGCTCCAGCCCATGAGAGTGAATGAATTCCCACTCTTTCACAAAGCGGCACAGATTAGCCCTGTTGAAGAGGGAAAGACACTATAGAAAGACCAAAGTATAGAGCCAAAATGGATTAGATAAGTGAGGGTAATGCATTTGTTTGAAAAGGCCCACACAAGCTCAAATGTACAAATTTGGAAAATGCACGCAAAGCAGAAAAACAATGCAAGAACAATTAGGACTGCGTCTGTATTATATATTATTATTTTTAAATGTTTTTCTTAATTTAATAGAATAGTCCAAAACGGAACTACTTAAAGTATTTGTTTTGAAGCACAACCACAGAAAATAGGAAAAACAATGCGCACTAATAGCATGCGATTATTTGGTTGATTATTTTCAAAACAAACCAAAAGAGGGCAGCATGGAGCTATTAGGAAACGTATGTTAAATTGACGCTGTCTGTCATCATCAGATCAGGCTGTATCTCTCAAATTGAGCGCTTGAGTAAAATTGTGGTAGTTCGTCAAAGGTTGTCACTGGATACATTATTGTTTTGCAAACATTACAGTGAATTGTGAGTGTATCCCGATACTTGACATCTTGCAACATGAAATGTATGCGTAAAACCATGTAGCCTACACGATATTATTAACGCCACTAATAAAAACAAATGAATAGGCTAAACAAAGAAATAATGTTGACAAACATCTTGTTGAGAAATAATGCTGGCATTATGCAGTACAACGGTTCAAATCAGATATATCAAATATATAGGCAATTGTAAATGCATTATTTTAGTAGGCAACATAAGAAACAATTATTGATTTTTCAAAATATCAACATTTGCAATGGAGTTTGCACTGTAACTTATAAGCTACATTTATATATGCTGTGTGTGTGTGTGTGTGGGTGTGTGTGTGCACAAATTCCAAAATGTATTATGCGCAATTTTAGTCAATAAAACATTTCACACGTGTAGGCTAGTAGAAATAAACGCTATGGCAATGTGTTTCCATTCTTTAAGTGACATGTGCACAAATTGTTACCTATTACAAAGACACTCACGTTAACTTAAACAATGCATAATTTTTGTCATTTGAATATAATATTTATTTGTTTGTCAGTTCTAAAATATGTTCTTATTTAAATAAAGACACAGGCCTACTAATTTGACTCCTGATTGACACTTTAATAAAAACAAAAAACAGCCTTGTTTGATACAAGAACCTCAGCATCTTTAGTTATGGCACGTCCTGTCAGTACATGTGAGGGCCAGTAAAGTCTGTGGCTCATGCAGATGACAGATCAGTTCAGATGTAAACATTATTCTGGAGACATTTATGAACCTCGCTGTGTGGCAGCCAGCATTGTTTATGCTCTCTCTCTGTAGTGAGCAGAGAAGTCATATTTGACTTGCGTGCAGAACAACATCATACAATTTTAATGACTCTTAAGTATCACATTTTCCTCCCCATTCTTCTCGCAACGAAACGGCTTAAAATGCATCAGCGGTACTTGTTGGTTTGCGGTGACATTTTTATCATTCCAGCCAGCGCTCTGCTATTTATTTACGCGCAATGGACCTTTTTTAGTTGAGAAATGGCGCAATCATGCCATGGCATAATCGCTGGCATTTCTGAATGCTGACAGATTTTAAGTGCCTTAGCGCCGCTAGAGAAACCAAAATAAATCATGTTTAAAATTATGTTAGGACACTGTTGCTTACAGTTCCAGAGCTCATATTTTAGCTGTAATTCATATTCAAAAAGGCCTAAATACGCAGAGAGTCACACCCAATTGCAAAAATGAACCATGGTTTTGCTACAATAAACAAGGTTTAACTAAAAACAACGACAAAATACAAATTTTACTATTATAAAACCTTGGTTTATTTTCATAGGGGGTCAGTCTCTTTGCTTTGGATTCATGAATAGATTCATCTGATGTCTCCAAGATCGAAGGCACTGTTCCGAGTGTGTTAAGAATGTGAATGATTCTTCCGAGACAAAGACGAAATGGTTAAGCAACAACACATCTCTTTTCCTTTAAGCTAAAGAACACAAGACATTTTAAAGACATCATAGTAGACTTGATGCCCCCCTCCAAAACATCTAAAAAAAGAGAAATTACAATTGTCAAATCGAAGGCATCTGATTTACTCCTACCTGTGTGGAAAACCTGTTACCCCATACCAAAAATTGCTACATTTCTCAGATCTCCCCCATGACTGGACACTGACAGGGTTAACAGGTTGTGTCATGTTACAGGCACAGGTAAAGACTGCATTCGCCACAGTTATGGTTTCACCGGACTGTTTTTCAGTTGAGTCAGCCAGCAAGGGATAGCAATAGGACATGTGTCCCTTCAAAAATAGCAGAGGGCAGCTGGTGTGTGCGGTCTTTCAGCAGAGCCCTTCTGGGCCAGGACTTGGAGGCTGGTACATTAACTCCTGTACGGTCCGGTACGGCCTCTCCTCAGCTTCGGGCCAACACTTTAAAGGTTAATGTGGACCCCGAGGTTTCACCCAGCCATCTTCCATTACTGCTCTGCAGAAGTATGGGTTACAAAATCGCTCCCAGTTGACAAAGAAGAGTGCTCGTGTACCCACAGTGAGACAGTCATGGAATTCATTTACACCCATTAGCTCCCCTGTCCTAACATTCTGCAAAGCCAGAGCAGTGCTTATAATGTTTTAATGCAAACTCATTTATTTGAAAAGTCTCTGTTCCTGAATCCCAACTGCATTCAGTTCTGTGGTAACAATGTACATTGCCATGTTGTGTGTTTTAGGAAATGTTTTTCAAAATAACCCATCCAAGTTTTAAAGAAATATGCATAAATTAATAATGGTTGTCCAAAAAATCTTAACTTGCTCACTTTTGTCAGATGTGTTTGAAGGGCTTCATATATTGGCAGAAATAAGACAAACCCCAAGGCCCCATCATGCTAATTGAGACATATTTGCGCAACAGTTGTTTGTTCTCAAGCTGCCAGCAGATGTCCCCTGGTACAGGGTTTCACTATGTTTGACAGGTCAGCTATTCACCTGTCAGTCATGGTGGAATTTAGCTGTTCTCTCTACACCTCCTACCCCCTACATTTATGACCTAACCGTAGGCCCGCTATCTAGAAACGCTCATTTTAAAACTTTGTTTGGAATAGTGCGGCCACATGTGTCTCTCTGCTACTGACAAACTATGTGCAAGTGGTGACTGAGCTATCATGACAAAGACATTACCCAGAAGCCCCATTCCTTCAGCTAGAGCCTACATGATGTGTTACAAACCAGCTGTCTCGCCTGTGCTGCAATGACTGGGGTCAAAAAGAGAAAATGAAAGACTTACCTGATATAAGACTTGCACATTGGAATTGGGTTTCTTTTCTTTTGACATTTTTCCTACTGAAGCAGAATTTTGCCCTGACTATTTAAAATAGCCAAAAGGATGTAGTTATGTAAGTTATGTATTCAGCAGCAGGTGGTATTAGGAGGCGGGACATTCATATTGGAGAGAATATAGAACAATTGGAGTCGATGTCACGGTTACGTCACTTCCGGCTGCGCGCGCATACTGGTTGCAGAAAAACAGTGGAAACAAAGCAGCAATGAGTGGAAATGAGGAGATAATTCCTTCAAAAACGTGTTTTTGTGTTGTTGAATGTCAGAATAGGAATGGCAAAAATTATGGTATTATTTCCTATGAAATACCGTCGTTGAATATGTCATTTTAAGCTAAACAAGTCATTAAACAAACAGGCTGGACTGATGAAATCATCCGGATCTGTGTTTATTTTATTTCATGTAAGGTTTTCTAAAATCTTTCTAAGTCTAACTATTTTATATACCGTATCGGTGTAATTCTCTAGTCGTTATAAAGGCTATCTCTTCCGGTTTTCCTGCAACCAAGATGCGAGCTCATCGTAAATGTTTAAAAACGTATAATTAGCCTATCGATTGGATTTTGATTTTGGCTAATGCGTACGAATTTGTACAATCTTTCATTGATTTTTTTTGTATGA